>CAUYPK010148667.1:0-21753 GCA_963574355.1 Loris lydekkerianus | reverse complement strand
ACCTGACTGAGCATGTTATATTATGTGTTTAGTATATTATTGTTAAAATTATATGCTTTTGTGTGAGTGTTTGTCTGTTTTGGCAGGTCACTGCGTGGTGTGGCTCTCTGACTCTCACAGTTTAAAATTTTGGCTCTTTGTGTCGAACTTGTTCGCCACCCCTGTACTATTCAATTCCATCCTACTATGGTTGTCTCAATTACATAAAATGATATATGTGTGGAAATCGTACCATGGACATTCTTGCTGACATCTCATCAATGGTCTTTCTCTGCCCCTACTCATCTATTTCCTCCTTTGCACACCACACTCCAGCCACACTTTACTTACATAAATTACGTTCTTTCTTTTCTCAAAAAGTCCATAAGTGAAGAATTATTATTTTTGTGCTCATCATTCTGCCTAAAACCAAGCAAAAATTATGGCACATGTTAATTAATACCTCCTCTTTCTACACACACACACACATAGTCCACAACATCCAATGAATAAATTTCAAAATATTTGGCAGAAATAATTGTAATTACTACTGGGTGTTCTTGTTTGTAATATTGGTTTGCTGTCTTTCCTGGAGCAAAATCTCCAACCACGAATTATTTGCACATGCTTTATTTAGGAGGCAGTCAGAAGAAGCAGTAGTGAGAAGTAGGACATGTGGGAAGGAGAAAAAGCCAAAGAGGATCTAGTAATTAACTCATTCTTTCTGTGGGAAACTCCAGGATAAATCTTCTGAGTAACTGTGTAGAATGTGCTCCAAATTTTCACTGTAAATGGAGCCAGCTTACATCAGCTAATACTGTCCTCCTTTGTATGCTGATGGCTCCAGGATTTTATCTCTTTGCAGTTTTAGCTGCACATGTGGGAAGACTCAGCAAGATTCTATGGCTTCAGAAAGAGCACTGAGCACCCCCCACTCCCCCCCAAAAAAGCAGTGAAGGTTGGAAGCTACAAGAGATATGTACTTACTGCTTGCAAAATTCTACTCAGTACAGCTTTAACTTAAATCATACTTTGAGGGAATGTCATACATGACACCAAATGAATCTCCCATAATCTACTTGTTCCACCAGTGACATCTGCTGACCCCACTATGTGTCCACTATTTCTTTTTATTTATTTATTTATCTATTTGTGTTTTTCTTTTCTTTTTATTAAGTCATATACACATAGATCATGAATACATTTATGCATATGTGGGGTATAATGTGTTGATTTTTTTATACAATTTTACATCAAACCAAACAACATAGCTTTCACCTCATTTACTTGATTATTATGTTAAGACATTTATGTTCTACCCTTGACAGATTTGACTTGTACCCTTGCAAAGTGCTCCATAGGTGTGGTCCTGCTGTTTACCCTCCATCAAAACTCCTCCCTACCCTCCCTACCCACTCCATTTCTCTCTGTCATCCTGGGCATAGCTGTGTTCTATCTTGCATAAGAATGTGTGAGTAAATATAAGTTGGTTTCATAGAGGCACTGAGTACATTGGATACTATGTCTTTAAGTCTTCTCTGGCACTTCGTTTTCAATGTGGTGTTCCCTCATCAGCTCAAAAAATGAGTAGTTTGTAAGCCAGTGAAATCAGCCACAGTGTTTACAGCTTTAGCTTGTTCCAAGGAGGAAATTCATTATCTCCTTCCCACTTTTTTTTTTTATCTTCTCCTTTCTCAATTTCCTGTTCTCAGCAAACATGGCATCTGGACCACGTGACTAGCTTTGTGGTATGAGACAGATCGCCATTACGGTGTATCCTATGCCTTTTTTTTTTTTTTTTTTTTGCATTTTTTTTTTTGGCTGGGGCTGGGTTTGAACCCACCACCACCTCCAGCATATGGGGCCAACGCCCTACTCCTTTGAGCCACAGGCGCTGCTCCTAAGTCCTTGTTTCTCACCCTGTCAGGTTGTGGCTGCTGCAATTTCCTATTCACTGTTATCACAGGCACGGATACTCCAAAATATTTCCATGTGAATTTTATAGCTATTGCACCTTGATCACATTATGTAGCAACCACCCTTATCTCCTCCACATGATCAGAGTCAGTTACACATGCTGGGATAGTAATTCATTTCTTTGTTTGTGCATCTACTGGCACTAAGAATCAAGAATGATCTGGCCACAATAATAACGTTGGGTTCAGTGCAATCCTTTCTCTACCCACTGGTGGGGCCACCCTGTTCCAAGGGTCCACAACAACAACCGAGCTTCCCTAAAGTAACAGATATAGAAAGGACAAATTCCACAGGAGAGGCAGTGGGAGAGGTCAGTTGTAACTTCTTATTTTCTAGACCCATGCATTATAGCTATTGGGGACACAGAAACATATGCTGTCCTTTGGTTCAATACAAATATATCACATCCTGGAGAAAAGTATACCAACCCTGAATAAACTCCATTCTCAATTCCAATCATGTTGTCTGGTTCTAGATAATGTATTATACTGCAGTTGATCCCATGGCCATGTGCTTTTTCACTATAAAATGTGCACTCTCCACACTTCATTCACTGTCAAATGCGTTTCTTTGTCTGAGGGAATATTTCCTATTATTTCATGCCATTATGTAAAACATAATGCAAAGCCTTAAGATTGTGGTCTTTCGCAGGTGAGGAGGCAGCAGAGGCACATCACCATCAAGGTAAGCGCAGCTCCAGTAAAGAAGAATCGCTGATGCTTGGGGTGGAAGTGTTCTGAAGAATTGACTTGATCCAGTATTTCTTGAAACAGAATCCATATTGAGGATTCAGCTCTAGTTCTTTTCTTCTGGCAAGTTGGTCATTCAGCAAGAGCAATTTTGGTGAGGAGTCCCTGTTATTAAACAAATTCATGGCTTCCAGTCTTTGACTTTATTTACTCCTGTGTATACTGCACACATAGGCTCTCTCGGAGAAAGACTTTTGGCAAGTTGAAGATGGTAGAGTTTGAAAATACTTCTCCTTAAAGGAGAAAAATAAATTGTGAAAACTAAGCTAGGGAAAAACATTAGGATGTCTATAGATTCTATTCTGAAAGTCTTTTAAGTCACCCCATCGATTTTTTATAGTCCTTGGATCAAAAAAAAAAAAAAAAAAAAAATGGAGAAACAAAAAGTACAATGCATATTCAGAGGGCAATTCTACACTCATAAATAATATCAGATGAAAATAAAAAAAGAAAAAGAATATAAGTAAGAGAACTAAGATTTCCTAAGCAAACAATATTATTTAACTTTTAGCATATCCCCAGTTAAGTGCAGGCATAACTTGTTTATTTTTGGTTTTGGGTTTGTTTTTTTTAGAGACAGTCTTACTTTGTCACCCTCTGTAGAGTGCTCTCGTGTCACAGCTCACAACAACCTCCAGCTCTCGGGCTTAGCCAATTCCCTTACCTCAGCCTCCCAAGTAACTGGGACTACAGGCACCTGCCACAACCACAACACTATTTTTGTTGTTGTTGTTGCAGTTTGGCCAGGGTCAGGTTCAAACCTGCCACCCTTGGTATATGTGGCCAGCGCCCTACTCACTGAGCCATAGGTGCCACCCGTGGATGGCTTACTGAATATTTTAAGCCCACTGTTGAACTCATTGCTCAGTAAAAATTTATATGTATATATGTATGCATAGATTTACATAAATGTATATGTATATATACATATATATATACATATATACATATATATTCTTTTGAAAATATCCTCATGGACAGTACACCTAGTCACTCAAGAGCTCTAACAGTGATGTACAAGGAGATTGTTTTCTTAATGCCTGCAATCACAACATTCATTTCTGCATTACATAGAGCAAGGAATAATTTTGATTTTCCATATAATTACTTAAGAGATACATTTTGTAAAGCTATAGCTGTCACACTGACTTTTCTGATGGATCTGGGAAAAATAATTAGAAACCTTATAGAAAGAATACACAATTCTAGACACCATTAAGAGGTCAAAATATCAACATTAACAGGAATTTGGAAGAAGGCAATCACAACCCTCATGGATGACTTTGAAGGGTTCAAGACTTCAGTAGAGGAAATAACAGCCTATATGGTAGAAATAGTAAAAGAATTAAAATCGGAGGCAGAATCTAAAGATATGACTGAATTGCTATAACCTAATGATAAAACTTGAACAGATGAGTTACTTCTTATGGATATAACTTTCTTGGGATAGAATCTACTCCTAGTGAAGATGCTGTGAACTTAAAATGTTAATGAAGAATTTAGAATATTAATTACATAAACTTAGGCGATAAAGAAGTGACATGGTTTTGGAAGATTAACTCTAATTTTGAACGAAGTCCACTGTGTATAAAATGCTTTGAAATAGCATCACATGCTGCAGAGAAGTACTTTGTAGAAAGAAGAGTTAACTGATGTGATAAACTTCATTGCTGTCTTAGCTTAAGAAATTTACAACCACCCCAGCCTTCAGCAACTATCATCTTTATTCATTCTGCAACCATCAACATTAAAGAAAAACCCTCTACCAGAAGAAACATCATGACTTATTAGAAGCATTATGACATTTTTCCCAATGGCCATGCTCTTGCTGAGGAAAATAAATCATCAGTTTTTGGCAACAAAGCATTTTTAATTAAGTTATGCACATTTTTCCTTTAGATATAATACTGTTGAACATTTAACAGGCTATAATATAGAGTAAACATAGCTTTTATATAAACTTGGAAATTTAAAAAAAAATGTGTGACTCTCTTGATTATGATATTCACTTTAATGCAGTGGTCTGGAGCTAAAGTTGCAATATCTCCAAGGTATGCCTGTATTACATTTTCCACATGTTATATAATAGATAGAGTTTAGATAGAGTTTCAAAATTAGTTCATAGCTGACAACCCTATAAAAAAGACAGATTTACAAAATAAAATCATACAAATGTATTTAATGATACTTTGATGTGACATGGGATAGGAGGACCAAAGAGTATAACAGAATGACAATAAACTGGGTGCAAGATTACCTGAATCTTTTTATTCTGAGTCTTCTTGGATTCAGGGGATAGGAGTAAAGGGCAGGAACTCTCTGGGATGAGGATCTTATGACATATTTCTAGGAGGAGAGAGATAAAAAATGTCAGGGAGTAATCTTCCTGCTTCAATGTTTTTCTCAATTCCTTCAGTTTAAAATATTATACTTAGTATCTCAAGAAGCCATATGTTTGGGAATTATGTTCTGAGCCCTGACACCTGGCTAGAGTTCAAATGTACAAGCATTTTTATTCCAATGGTCATGCTCTTGCTGAGGAAAAAAAAAAGAGTTCAAACTATATGATTCCATTTATACTATATTTTTTTATAAAATGCAAACTAATGTATAACAAAAGAAAGCAGATCTTCAGTTAAAGATAGGAATGAGAGACTTCAAAGGGACAGAGACATCTGAGGGAAATGAAAATATCTTTATACTGATTGTGGTAATAATTTTATAGGTGTCTTGATCTATAAAAACTGAAGAAATTCAGCACTTTAATTATATGTAATTATTTACATAGTATTATATTGATTATTCTTCAATAAAAATAAATAAATTTTTACTAGTTATAACAATAAGATATTTATTGTATATGTGAAAATTGTACTGAATGCACAATGTAATAAACATTTTTATGTTCCAGCATACTGTTCTCTGAAAAACTTCGTACTTCTCAGAAATAAAAATACAGGAGAAAAACAAATCCAAAAAGACATGTTGCAAACCATAAAAATATGCTGTTAACTGAATGGATGATTTAAGCAAGAAGTTAATACTGTCCTAACAAAATTTGAAATGGTTTTATTGATGAAGTTCTAATAGGATGGACCACAACATGCTGACAGTAGAACCTGTGAAGTACAAGCAAACATAAAATGGAGCTTTTACTAACAATTTGCCTATACTTCACAGAAGGCAGTAATACAATTCATACTCTCTATTTAGTTGTTTTATGAGAAATTATTTGCAAGAAAAGTAATCAGAAATTCAATCAAAACCTAGGTAAGGAATGATCATGTAATACTTTTTAAAGAAGCAAAAATTTTGCATAACTTTAATGGCCACAAATAGAAGTGTAATTATGATGAATAAGACAGGGTCTATAATAAACAGAACATCAAGTCATGTTAAAATCTCACCTAATATAAAGGTTCTTTCTACACCAATTATGGATCTGAAAGATTTACTCAACAAATCATCTGCCCTAAGTCATGAGTACCACAATTAAACAGCTTTCTCTTTTAATTAATTAACTACAAATCCATTTCTCTATTTTTTATAGTTGAGGTTATGATATCTGATCTCTCCCATCTGTGGTCACAGAATCTTGCTGTTCCCTTCACTCAGAGTATTCTAAGAGGGGGGTCATTTATTACATTTGTTTCTGCAGAAACTTTACTTCAGTGTGGAAAGATAATAGGGTTTGTCTGCTGGTGAGTGCCCTACTTCTTTCTACCAATGCAGTTTTGATAAAGTACAAGGAGTTATTTCTACTTATTAGTTTATAGTATTATTTTCACAAAATTTATGTACTTTTTATAAAAAATGTTATGAAATAATTTTGATCATACTTTCAGATAACTAAAGAATTAAGAAAGCAGCACACAATTCTGGATCCTACCCAAATAGAATAAAAAGAAAAATGAATTAAGAAACAAGTACAATTTAAAAGTTCTAGGTGTCAATCTACATTCAGGTGACAAAAGCAAAAACAGGCAAATGGGATTACATTGAAGTAAAAGCTCTGCACAATAAAAGAAATAACAAAGGAAAGAGACATCATGGATTTAAAGAAAATATCTGTAAGTCATACATTCATTAAGGCATTAATATCCAAAATATGTAATGGACTAAAAAAAAAACCTCCACAAAAAAGGAAAAATAGAATATTTAAAAATGGGCAAAGGACCTAAACAGACATTCTCAAAAGACAATATATACATGAAAAAATTGTTCAATGTCATAATTATTAGGAACTTGCAAATTAAAACAATGAGCTAGTTATCAACTCATGCTTGTTAAAATGATTACCATCAAAGAGATTAAAGATAATGAGTGTTGGAGGAGACGCGAAGGAAAAGAAACTTTTACACACTGTTAGTGGGAATATAAATTGTACGAGCATTAAGGAAAACAATGCAGAGTTTCCTCAAAAGCTTAAGTTAGAACTCCCATATGATCTGAGTATTTACTAAAAGGATTTGAAATCAATATATCCAAGGGATGTCTGCACTTCCATTTCTACTGAAGTATATTCACAACAACCAAGATAAGAAATGAATGTGTCTATCAGCTTATGAATGGATAAATTATGGTATATCCATATATACAGTTGTCTCTTGGTATTTCTGGGCAATTAGGTCTAGAATCTCCTTAATTTACCCCCAAAATCCATGGATGTTCAAGTCTCTTAAGTTAAAAGGCTTTGCACACAACCTATTCATAGTCCTTCATATTATTTACATTATCTCTGAGTTATTTAAAATAGCTAATATAATGCAAATGCTATGGAATAGTTGTTATACTGCATCGTTAGGTATAACTACAATATTCAGGTTAGGAATGACTATCCTTTTGTTATGTATTAATAATATTTTCTATCCACAATTATTTGAATGCACAGAAATAGAACTCACAGATCTGCAGGGCCAACTTACACAGAATAGAAACTATTCAACCTCTAAAAAAAAATAAATTTTGTCCTTTGTGACAACACAGATGTGATTGGAGAACCGTATGCTAAGTGAAGTAAGCCAGACACAGAAAGACAAGTAACTCACTGTCTCAGTTATGTATGGAATCTAAAACAATCAGACTCCAAGAAGCAGAGAGTATGGTGGTGACCAGATGCTGGTGAGGGTGGACAGGGGAAGAAGAGCTAGAGGAAACGGAGAGCTGATGGTCCAAAGGCATAACACTGATTGGACAGGAGGAAAAAGTTTGTTTGTTTGTTTGTTTCTCCTTTAATATACATTGCAGAGCCTGGTGAATAAAGCAATGTATAGCATTATACATTTCAAGAAGGCTAAGAGTATAAAGCTCAAATGTTCACCAAAAAATAAGTATTTAAGATGATGGATATGCTAATTAACTTTAATTATTCCCCACTGTGTTTACAATTCAAAACATCACCTTGTAGCCCAGAAACACATGCAACTGTAATTTGTCAATTTACAATTAAAAAATAGAAATAAAAAAGAAAAAATACATTCTTGTTGGAGTTAGGTGGTGCCTCACTGTGGTTTTGATTTGCATTTCTCTGGTGATTACAGATGTTGAGCATTTTTTCATGTGTTTATTGGTCATTAGTATATCACCATTTGACGTTTCTGTTCATGTCTTTGGTCCATTTTTAGTGGGGTGGCTTTATTTTTTCTCGCTAATTTGCTTGAGTTCTTTGTAGATTCTGGTAACACGCCTTTTATTAGATGTGTAGCATGCAAATATGCTCTCCCATTCTGTAGGTTCTCTGTTTATTGATTATGACCTTGGCTGTTCAGAAAATTATTAATTTATCAAGTCCCATTTATTTATTTTTGTTGTTGTGATTGATTTGGAGGTCTTCCTAATAAATTCTCTGCCTAAGCCAATATCTATCAGAGCTTGTCAGATATTTTCTTCTAGAATTTTTTATTGTTTTTTTACCTTAGTCTTTTATCTATTGTGAATTTTTGTAAGTAGATGAGTAGATCCTGTTTTAGTCTTCAATACATGGCTACCCATTTTCCCAGCACCATTTATTGAATAGGGTTTCTTTACCCCAGTGTATGTGATTGCTTTTTCAAAATATGATTGATGGTTCATATCTGGGTTTTCTGTTGTGATACATAGGTCAATGTCTCTGATTTTGTGCCAGTCCCTATGCTGTTTTCGTTACCATGACCTTGTACTATAATTTGAAGTCTTGAAAAATGATAACTTTTTTTTTTTTTTCTTTAGAGATAGAATCTCACTTTATCACTCTTGGGAGACTGCTGTGGTGTCACAGCTCACAGCAACCTCCAGCTCTTGGGCTTAGGCGATTCCCTTGCCTCAGCCTTCTGAGTAGCTGAGAATACAGGTGCCTGCCACAATGCCAAGCTATATATTTTTTTGTTGCAGTTTGGCTGGGGCTGGGTTTGAACCTGCCACCTTCGGTATATAGGGCCAGTGCCCTACTCACTGAGCCACAGGCACGGCCCCCAAAATGATAACTTTTATCAAAAAGATCCAAAACAGCAGACACTGGCATGGATGTGAAGAGAAAGAAACTCTTCTACAGAGGTGGTGAGAGACTGCAAGCTAATACAACCTCTATGGAAAGAAGAATAGAGATACCTCAAAGAACTAAAAATAGACCTACCATCTGATCTTTCAAATACTTACAAGTACTAGGTTATCTATCCAATAGAAAAAAAAAAAAAAAAAAAACGTTGTTTTATCAAAAAGACACAGTATTTGAATATTTATAGCAGCACAATTCACAGTTGAAAGGAGTTGGAAACAACACATTTGCCCACCAATACATGAATGGATTAATAAAATGTGGTGTGTATTATGGAATACTACTTACCCAGAAAAGAAGTTCTCTAATACCTTTCGTAACAACCTGAATGGAGATTATTCTTCCAAGTAAAGTATTGTGAAAATGGAAAATCAAACACCACATGCACACAGTACTAAATCAGAACTAATCAATTAACAATTATATACACATATAGAAGTAAAACTCAAGGAAAATATAGCAGGTGAAGGTGGGAAGAAGAGATGGGCAAATTCATACCTAATGGGTATAATTCACACTGTCTGGGTGGAGGGCATCCTTATAACTTTGACTCAATCTACACAAAACAAACTATGTAACAAAAACGTGTGTACCCCCATAATATTCTGAAATAAAAAAGGGAAAACATACAATAATAAGTGGTTATTCTAAAAAAGCATATAGTTGTACTCCTGAATTGCTTATAAGTTTTATTTTTTAATTTTTTGTTTCTTAAGATACAGCAAGGGTGGGTAATGTTTAAAACTTATCTCTTCAACTACCACTCCCCGACTCTAATCTTTCTCCAAACCCTAATGCTCCCTGATGATAAATTTGCACCATCCAGAGTAAATCTCTTTGACTAATGGCTTTGTCTCATACTCCATATGTTTTACGGGGTCCAGGAGAGCACAATCATAAACAATTGCATCACTCCAAAATTTATGAAGGACCTACTATGTTCAGAGAACTATTGTGATAGAGTCTGAAAATTCTGAGATAAAATATGACGAACTGTGAGAGAGTTCATAAACCAGTTAAGAAAAAGTAAACATTTTCAACACAATGTAAACATGCTTTAAGCAAGTGAAGAAACTTTTATTGTGGTCACAGACACCTAAAATATAGATAGAGATAGGAAGGGCTATAACATACTACATACGGCTACATTTTGAAGGCTGAATTGGATTTGAATGTTGAAGAATGCAGTATAATAGGCAGATTAAGCATGTTATACAAAGGCATTCTCATAGAAAGGAAGGAGAATATTGAATTAAATACAAATATCATGTATGGTTACTACAGAAAGTTGAAGATGATAAATAGAATTAGCTGAGGCTAAGCTAGCATGATGCCAACTCCTATAGTCTCAGCTACTGGGGAGGTTGAAGTGGGAGGATTGCTGGGGTCTGGGAGTTTGAGACCAGCCTGATGGGCAGGGGACAACTCACAGAGGGATACAAATATTTTAAAAACAATTTTAACATCCTTTAGATGGAAAATGTAGGAATATTGAATGGTTTTAATCAGCATATATATATATATATATATATATATATATATATATATATATGATTATATATATAATATAAACATATCAGCATTATATATATATATACATATATATAGCACATAAGCATATATATATGCTGATTATATATATATATATTTATATATGTATATATATACACACATTAGCATTTTGTTACACAATGTAAGATCTAACTAGCTCAGCATTTTGGCAATGTCATGCAGCCCACTCTGCATGAACTCAGTGTGGGTGAAGAGAAGGGGGAAATATTAGGAAGGAGGGTGCTGCAGTAACATAAATGGAAGATGGGAGAGATTAGACTGAGGTGCCAGTCGTATGAGTATAACAGATAAAATTGTAAATTATTAATATAAATATTGTAGTAATGATAGTTAATGTTCAAATGGGGTCTATGCTGAGCTAGTATGGGGTCTCACTATATGCCAGGGTTTATTCTAGTTCATTTATATATGCGTGTGTGTATGTGTGTATACCTGTGAGTAGACATATGTGTATGTGTATATATGACTTATATATGCAGATATATATTCAATTATGTACTGTCCATACTATAAAGGGTATTCGAAAAGTTTGTGTGCAATAAAATAGTTTATTTTAAATTGCATACAAAATTTATGGAGGCCCTGTATATACTAGGAACTGTCATTCTTCCCAATTTATGGAGGAGACTAATAATGTATGAAGACATGAATTCATTTGCTCAAGATTACATGGTTAGACCATTCTGAAGCCAAGATTTGAAGTCTGATACTTTTGCCCCATTGTCCTTTGGCAGAATCACTGTGCCATATTGAACTTCCTAAGAGAAGAGATACAGAACCAAGAGCAAAAAATGGAGTTTATTCATCAAGTAGAATGGATTGCAAAGAGAAAAGGCAATTTGTCACTTGCATTTACCTTGTGGAAGAAATTAGGTCATTATTTTAACTATATCTGTGAAAGAAAAACCTGTTTAGATGAGGGTCATAAGGCCATAACCAGGACATGAATTCTTTCTGGGGGAATTACCCCCACACCCTGCAGAGTACGTGTGATTAAAAAAAAAAAAGAAGAAGAAGAAAAGAAATACTCAAAAAATTTGAGAATACTCAAATTTAAACTTATAAATAGCAGTAATTATCATCACTGCAGGATGAATACATTTGGCAAGTTTTCATTCTGTTTTGTCAAGTCTATGACAATGAGATCCTCCTTTAAAAAATATAGATTTTCCAGATTCCTAGAAAAATGACTAAAAAATGCAAAAACAATGTCATTTTTCTCTCTGCTCATAGACTACTAACCAACTATGGGTTAAAGAATAGCAGGTAGCTAATTTTCTCTCTAAACTAATCCATGTGTACAAACAGGGTAGAGACACATTTCAAATTAGTGCTCGGATAGCCAACTTTCTGGCAGATTTCTTTTTAACATCAAAAAATTAAGCAATAATAATAATAATAATAATGCAAAGAAAGTAACATTCACATTGTCAAATAAGAGTATGTGTATTATAGAATGCTTTGACTCTGAGATTCAGTATAGAGTCATCAATTAACTTCTTATTGTTTTGAAGTAACAAAAAAGATAACTAGTATTAATAAATAAAAGTAAAAGATAAGTTCAAAATTTCAAATTTCAGAGTTGCTAATGTTAGACACCCCCAGCACCTACAATTGGAAAAGAGACCAGCAAATACTGTGAACTTCACAGAAGTACAAAATTTCTTGTAGTAAAATAGCTCTGTAGAGAGATTTAAAAAGAATGTTCAAATCCTTAAAATAATTTCAGCACAAATGGGCTATATTTGTACAACTGTCATGTATGCTATAAACAATGATATCATAACCTGTTTCCAGGGCCCTCTGATTCTAAATTCTACCTATGGGCTGACCTAGATTTTCTGAGAACACCCTCTGTGTGCAGCTCTGCCTTGCTGCCCCCACCCCAAGCTGCAGAGCTGCTTGCTCCTTGCACTTGCCTGCCTGCTTACCCTGAATTCTCCCTCCTTCAGCCCTTTTCAGAGTCCCATATTGCAGCTACAAGTGTTATCAACACTCTTATGCAGAGAGCTATAGCGAATGCTACTTTCATACTGATAGTAACTGTCAGCCATTTAACTTGAAATCTACCTTCTGGCCTCCAGGACCTATCTAAATCTGTCTGCAAAGAAGAACAAGGAGTATTATCACCTTTTCACAGCCTTCATCATAGTCAGGAGCTTGAGGCTATATGGTTGTCACACTCTCTCAGCTTGTCTCCTAAAAACCCAGTCTGCCTTTCTCCTTTTCGTTTTTTTCCTACTTGTTTATCTATCAGAACAGTGTTGTACAGGATGTAGTTTGTGAGAGCCCCAAGCCTGGGGCAGCAATTAGAAATAGTTGAATGAAACTAAAAGCCAGGATAACTGTAGTCTGTCCACAATTAACATTGTAGGCTCCAAGTGTGTTTGGTGTTAAGTGAGAGGCCTTCAGGGAAAAATAAAAAGAAAATTTGTTTAATCACTGTTGGTAAGTAAGTCAGGCAAATTCAAATATGCTCCACAGATAAGCTTGGACACAGATCCTTCCTCACCACTACCATACTACATACTTGTAGTATATGTATATTAGGATATATCTCTCTTATTGACCGTTTAATTTTTAAGTCTATTATTGGTAATGAAGAAAGGGGTGCCAAATTGACAGAGCAATATCTTCAAAACTTTTGAAAAATTCTCTTTTATGAATATGAACCACATGAAATTACCTTAGATGGTTTTTAATTGTAACTCACAAACTAGATAGTATGACACACGGAATAGGGCTTTTACTTTCATTTTTAATTACTCTGTTTACATAACTTTAATTTTATGCTTAGTTAAGGCCTCAGTATGATATTTATTTGCCATCTTTACAGCTTCTATTCACCATTTGCTGAAAATCAATAAGAAAATATAAGTACTGTTTTAATCAGGGTTCTGAGCAACGGGGTGTGTGTGTGTGTGTGTGTGTGTGTGTGTATGCTGAGACAGAGAGACTGAGAGGGAGAAAGGGGGAAAAGAGAGGTTTATTTTAGGAATTGGCTAACATGATTATAGAACTTTGAAAGTCAAAAATCTGTAGAGTAGATCAGCAAGATGGAGACCTTGGGAAGAGCCACAGCTGGAGGACAAAGGCAGTCTGCAGGCAAAATTCTTTCTTGCTTTAGGGAGATCAGCCTTTGTTCTATTAAGTATGGAAAAGGATGAGATGAGGTCCACCCACATTAATGAGAATAATTTGTTATACTCAAAATTTATCAATTTGGCTTCACAAGCACATCCACAATAATTGTTTGAGCAAAATAACTTAGCATCATGACCCAACCAAGTTGACATAAAGCTAAACATCATGGCCACCATCTACATTTCAAAGACAAATTAAGAATATCATATATTCATTTACCAGCATATTCTTAATTATATTATGATATATGGTACAAGAGGCTTCCCCTTAACTTCTAGCATTCTTTTTCTTATACAAACATTTTGGTCGTTTTATATTTTGTGGCTATTTCAGTTCAATTCAACTAAAGTAAACACATGCCCAGAAGCAATATGAGGAAAGATCAGAGGTAATATTTTTCATTACTATGAAGAACAAGAATGTCTCTTTTTTTCCCATAATTTTCAACAGTTTGCCAAATTGCAAAATGCATTGAAAACATTCTTAGATGTTGCCAAAAATCCTTAACTCACCTAGACATACCAACTTTAGCAGAATCTTCATGAATTAAACAGACTAAATTTCTGAGATGATTTTTAAATATGCTATCAATAAAATTTTCTGAAGAAATAATGCATACTGTCTAAATATTTTAATCATACTTAGCGAATTTATAAAGAAATGAACACTAATTTCCTGAATATATCTCATATATATATATATATATATTTATTTCATTTTAGATCTTGGTTTATTTTCTGGTAAAATGGAGAGATAGAAATGAGTATCTCTAAGATTCCTCATGCTCCCAAATTTCTTTTCTTCTCTATCTTAAACATCATCAAACCACATACCAGGCCATTAGAGTGAAGCTGTGGTTAAGTCAGATACATATGATAATAACATTAGTAAGTACTCTACATACATGCTTTGGATGTCTATTCAGCAAATCTATAAAGTAGATATTTCTACTATATAGTTAAAGACAATCGGGTAATAGAAATTACCATCATTACACAGCTAAAATTTTTATGGGTAAAATTGTAGTAGATGTCTGAAACACATAGAGTAAATTTATCTCTGATATTATTTAAAACTATAGAAGAGTTACTCTAAAAATTTGCAATTACTTTAACTTCTCAGATTTTTTCTGTTACTTAAATATTCTTAGATATTGCCAAAGTGATTGCTACTTTCTTGTTGCTAAATTGATCAATCACATTGTGTAAAAATATTATTCTCAGCTTTTGTCAAAGACATTAATCACTGTTGAATATTCAGGATTATAAAAATAGCATTTCAATTTGTCATTTTTTTTTTTCCATATGCTTAATACGGTCAAAAAAGCTAAGCTCTGAAAGAAATGAGGAATGTTAGGATCACTATTTATAAAATAATTGATGGTTATTAAATGGACAATAATTAAGTTTCACTTGAAAGTACAGATCACACAGAAATGTAAAGAAATTAAGTTTTAAAATAATGACAGTTTAGAGCTGAATTATCCCTCAATTTACAAAAAGCATTCTGAAAAAAAGTTGCATTATTAGTGTAATCAGATCAACCAATTGTGGTTTGGGTTAAGGGATTTGGGGAAATGACAATATTTGCTTCTAGAGAACCCTTAATTGGTATAATATCTTTGATAAGGAAATACCTATTAAAATTTTCTATGTTTTATCCAAATACACCATAAGATATTTGCACTGTTTTTCCTTCTATCCTTAGTGAGCTATCAATTAGAATTCTGCTCCTAAAAGACTTGGGTTTTAGATTTCCTTATGAATACAAGAGAACAGAAATAAAAGGGTAACGTATTTCCTTAAATCTAGAATTTACAGATCAAAATAGTCTTTATTTTATTTATTTATGGGAAATAAGTATCATCTCCAGTAAACCATTCAAATCAATCCTAAATCAACCTCTAATACCAAAGCATTTCTATGGACTGATTATCATCAATGATTTTCAAAAATTTTTTATGAGTCAAGGACCCACAGGATTTATATATGCTCTTGGAAACACCTCTCTCACTTAGACATGACTCATGCCTCCCCCCATTACACAGTATTTAAATTGCCTCTAAGATCATTAAAACTATTTCAGTGACACCCAGATCAATAGCAAGCCCAACATTCCCAGCTTATCATTCATCAGAGCCTCATCACCTCTTCCTCATTACACTTTGTGTAGACTTCAATCTAACAATTTTCTCAACCTCAAACCATTGCCATCTGAAGCTCGCAATCTCTGAATGCCCCTAGTCCTCTCATTAATTTACTCACTGATGTTTCATTGATCTGCTTGTTCTATACAACCTAACTCTTCTAGGTATGGTTGATTCCACTGCAACTCACTTAATTAGCAGGTTTTCTTTTTCTACTTTCTAGGTTAACATTCCTAGAGATAAGGTGTGTGCTCATCTTGCTCCACACTTTCTTTTCCTGATAGTTATTTTCCAGCTTCCCTAAAATCCTGCCACTCATTTGAAGTTCATAATACTCAACAATTACCATCCACTACTTTTTGCACTCATTTAGAAACTACCATATCACTTCAAACATACTATGTTTCTTTTTTTTAACAGATCAAATCTTTTGTGTGATTGTAATATTTTGGTAGATGACACTTTGAATACCTTCTACTTTCCAGCTCACTCAGTCTATTAATATGACTCGATATAATTTAAATCCATCTGTATCTTTATTGATTGTACCAGCTTCTCATTGATCCTTATTCACTCTGTGCCCACCATTCACTCTTTGTCTGGCGTATATTGATTTATATGGAATGGGCCATCTCTTTAATAATTCTCTATGTTCACCTTCACCTTTCCAGGGACTCATACTTTTTATTGTTTATAAGTGTCAGAACTCTTTTTGGTTTTGTTTTAAGACAGTGTGTCACTTTGTTGTACTTGGTAGCGTGCCATGGCATCATAGCTCACAGCAACCTCAAACTCTTGGGCTCAAATGACTCTCTTGCCTCTGCCTCCCAAGTAGCTGGGACTATAGGTGCCTGCTACAATGCCCAACTATTTTTCAGAGACAAGATTACACTCTTGCTCAGGCTGGTCCCAAAACTGTGAGCTCAGGCAATCCACTAGCCTTGGCCTCCCAGAGTGCTAGGATTATAGGCGTGAGCCACCATGCCTGGCCTTAGTGTCCCTACTCTCCACATCCATGCCAGCATCTGTAGTTTCAATATTTTGTAATGTGGGCTATTCTCATAGAGGCAAGGCAATATCTCAGAGTAGTCTTGATTTACATTTTTCTGATGATTAGGATCAATGAGCATTTTTTCATAGTTTTTGTTTGTTTGTTTGTTTGTTTTTTGCCATTCGTTTGTCATCGTTAGAGAAATTTCTGTTCAAGTAATTTGCCCACCTACAAATGTCATTGTTTGCTCTTTTCATGTTGATTAATTTAAATTCTTTGTAGATTATAGTTATCAGCTCCTTGTCAGATTCACAGCATGCAAATATCTCCTCCCTTTCTAAAGGCTGTTTGTTTGCTTTAGTTGCTGCCCCCTTAGCTTTGCAAAGACTTTTTAGCTTGGTCATGTCCCATTCATTTATATTTGGTGTTGCTGAAATTGCCAAGGGGGTCTCCCACATAAAATATTTTCCAGGCCAATTAAATTTAAGACATGAAACAATACAAATCCTTGAAGAAACAAAATGTTCTTTTCCTTATTTCTCTTTCAAGCAATGATTCCTTGTTCATGGAGAAAATAAATGCTGTCAGAAGAGAATATGCATTATTCCCACCAACAAAGCTATCAACTGTTCCTGACTTAACTTCCTATATTTTTCAAAGGGATAAATAGCTAGCACTTCCATCTATAAATGCACCCTCTTTCTGTGTCATGATTCCGTCATCTGTCACCTACTCATGCCATCCTCTTGCAATTATCTGCTCTCTTCCAACTCTCACTACACTAAAGTGTCTTAAAATTTCTTATTTCATGTTGCCCTCAGTGTCTCACTATTTTTTCCACAAAGCTCTCAAAACAAGACAAATATTTAATCAATTTTTATATGCAGTAGTCCAGCCTAAACACATTAATGTGCATTTATATCCTAAAAATATAGTATCTCATAAAATGACACCTCCTGTTTGCCCGTTGCCTTATCCCCAAATCTTGACTTTTCTCTGCCATGCTCCACCTCATAGCCATTCACAACTACTGTTTGCTCTACTTTGACAAATATCTAAAATCTGACAATCTCTTACCAGTCTCACCCCCTACCACCCAACTTCAAGGCATCCGTATTTTTCTTCCACATCATTGCAATAACCACCTTCTTCCAATCCCGCCTTCTACAATTCACACATCAACAAAACTGACCGTTTAAAACACGAGTCAGATGATGACATTTTTCTCTTTGAAATAATCAAATTGTTTCTCATATACCGCAGACTAGCATTCAAAATTCTGTGTGATCTACTCAATATTTCTTATCTCTTTGACCTCATCCCCGACCAGTGCCCTCTTCCTTCAGCCACGCTGGGTGCCCTTCTGTTTCTTGAATATTTAAATACATGAGCTTTACCTCAGAGTTCTTGCATTTGTCTTCCTGGCTGCACTGCCTGTCCATGGTTCACTTTGGTCTACTCTTTACTAAAAACTTCTGGAAAAGACACCTTCACTCACTATGGCACTCAACATAAAACCCCAATCATTGTTCATCATCTTGTAATCCTGTTTTTTTCCCTTCACTTACCTCTGTTTATCACTACACAAAGTAGTATTTACTTGTTTGTTTGTTTATTATTTATTGTATATTGTTATCTAACACTGCATATAGAATGCAAATCTTCTCGAAATAGAAGCTTTTATTTTTCAACCATATTGTGGTTTATATAAAATCTTAATATATTTTGTGGCTTGAACAAATATACAAATGCATGAATTTGTTGAAGACCATTCTGAGGCCACATCATGTAAGTAGTGAAGTTTATGGTGATTGATTTGTAGTATTTGGATTGATTTGTAGTATTTGGTAGTATGATGGCCCTTGTACTGTATAGATGTTAAAAGGGGACTGGAATGGCTCCATATATGCAAGAATGTGCACATGGATTTTCATCAGTGGAACATAAAGTGAAAGGCGAATATTGATAGGTTGAGGAAAAAATGAGTGGACCACGTCATACTTGGCTTCAAAACTTGTTCTTTGTTCAAGGTCAATGCCCTTGGAAAGTCTAATTTTAGATCATAACAAGTGGTCCCCACCAGTTTTAAGATGCCAGCTTCTTTTACTAATTAGGCTGAATTAAGAGTCATTCAGTTACTTTTGAATATAAGTAATGCATTTTAATATTTAGGGGGCTAATATAGATATTTCTCACGCAAATGCCAATGAACTTAGGGAAATCCTGCTTTCGTTTACTTTGCATGACAACACTATATACAATGCAGTTATCAATTATGCTAGTGATGATAATTAAGCTCTCTTGTCCCATAATTAACAATGCATAACATTCTTGGTAATGTGTTTTCATGATCATAGCTAATTATATATGTCTGCTAATTTTTAATGAATTTGATGCATATATGCAGAAATTAATTGACTATAAAACATATAAATGTATTAGCTGAATTACAATGTATTAGTTAAGTGACTTCACTATACAAATACATTTTAAATAAATTAATGAATTACTATTTAACCTAATTTTAGGTCTATTTATCTTGCTATTTCAAGTAGTATCACTAAAGTTACAATGAATTAATTCACAATAACTATAGTTTAAAAGGATAATGGTAAAGGGGCATTAAAACATGCTCAAACTTACTAGCAGAAAGGAAATGCAAATTAAAACAACGATAAGTTACACTTATACATTATTATTAAGAGAGTATATTATACAATTTTGAGAGTATAATATGTAGGGCCAACTACATATAAATGTACAAGTTGTTTGACCAAAGGTTCCAGGCCAACGACAGAAACAAAGGCAGCTTATGCTTCATTTCACAAGCTTTATGGCCTAAAACAGGGCTGAATTTATTTAGAGAAATTGTGTGCTTTCTAAACTTATATTAAGTTTCTATGTGTGCTGGTTTAAATACTAACAATGTAAAAGAAACTATCAGTATTCTTAAATGTTCACAGTTATACCAACACATCCACTCATAGAAATTTATACAAAAGAGACATGCTACTTGTTAAATATTTTTTAATAGGAAATATAAAATATAACTAAATTACCCATCAAGGGAGGGATAATTAAATATATTATGGTATATAAGTGAAGTGTGAAAAGTTATGCCACCATTATAAATAACAAGATAAATCTATACATATTGCTATCAGAAGATATCAGCGGTACTACTGTATATGAAAGTCATGTACAAATTATTAAAATTATAATTTTACATACATTTAACTACAGCACACTAAACACACAGATACACATGGTGTGTATTTGTTTCAGTTCTAAAGAAGCATCATTTATCAGTTGTTCAGTCAAAGTCATTTCTAGAAATAGAAATGACCAATACATTAAACATTTTTAGATAAATTAAAGCTTAAGTAAATTATTTATTTATTTATGGGGAATATTTTCAGATAATGTAAAATAAAAAGATAGATCTTATGACAGAAATATGTAATTTCTGTATTGTGAAAAGGATAATAAAACCTTAACTGAGGGTAATTACACTTGGATCATGGGCCAAGGCAAAATATAATTAATACTTGTATATTTCAGATACTTTTACATTGGCTAAATTTGCTGCATCTGTCTTGAATAGCTTTCAAAATAATTGTATGTTGGTATATAAAGTATAGTAGAACCTCTGTAAGTTGACCAATGAACGGACTGTGACAAACTGGTCAACATATGGAGTAGTTCACCATAAGGAATTAGGACTACTGTAATGACATGTACATGTACTTTAATTTCTTGTGCAGAGTTTATTAGAGACTATCATGTGAAAATATACACAGTCAAAACCACGGGATCATACAAAATCAAAACATTTACTATTTTCTTATACTTTATTTTTTCTGACAAAATAGTCAGTCTTGGTCTGTTTCTTATTCTTATTTTAAACTTAAGTGAACACAGCTCTCTAAACACTGACTACACCATTTCACCTGGGCATTTTTTCAATAGCAAATGACTTCAACTGCTTTGTCAGATGCTTGACATCCTCTTCTTTTTAATTCTTTCCAATTCTTACACCATCCTCACTTGCTTCTTCCACTTCATCAGATGCTTCATGCTTTTTCATTCTTGCCTGTACTTTGGTCAATACTGCTCAGAAAACTGTTTCTGGGTCACATTTCTTATGTTGCCATCTCATCATCCATGCAACAAAACCTTCAACATCCAACTCTCTTGTGGGACCAAAACATGTGCTCTTGGGTTGTGACAAATCCAACTTCCTGGAAATGTTTCTGTATAGTTTTTGGCTGAAATTTATTCCATGCAAAACCGATCCAGAGGATGCATCTAGAATATTAACTGATGCAGCAG
This sequence comes from Loris lydekkerianus, assembly GCA_963574355.1. Classification (NCBI taxonomy): domain Eukaryota; kingdom Metazoa; phylum Chordata; class Mammalia; order Primates; family Lorisidae; genus Loris; species Loris lydekkerianus. Next base: position 331 of record CAUYPK010148667.1, on the reverse strand, counting down.
GTTAAGTTGCTTCCACAGGCTGACCACAGATTTGAGTTCTAATAATGACCCACTGCAGGATCTGAGCTAAGTAGTGCATTTTAAAGGTTTTGATGAAGGCATGGCCAAGAGGTTGGATTTTTGAAGTTGTGTTTGGAGGCAGAAAATCAGTGTCCAGTGTCACATTTGTGAGACAGTTGGCAACTGTCAGTGGAATAGACTATTTCTTCTTCTTCTTCTTCTTCTTCTTCTTCTTCTTCTTCTTCTTCTTCTTCTTCTTCTTCTGCTCCTCCTCCTCCTCCTCCTCCTGCTGCGTCGGCTGCACGACTCTGTCCGACTCCTGGGGGGGGGC
>CAUYPK010148664.1:0-15497 GCA_963574355.1 Loris lydekkerianus | reverse complement strand
CCCCACATATACCGGGCGGGCAGTGTGGAATAACATGTAATTTTGCATAAAATGGGTTTGTGCTTGCCCCCTACCCCCCTGGGTGGATATTTTTATTCTGGAGCCACCCATTACCCCCTGTCCCTTTTTTTTTTTTTTTTTTTTTTTTTTTTTTTTTGAGATGGGGTCTCGCTATGTTGCCCAGGCTGGAGTGCAATGGTTATTCACAGGCGTGATCCCACTACTGATCAGCACGGGAGTTTTAACCTGCTCTGTTTCTGAGCTGGGACGGTTCACCCCTCTTTAGGCAATCTGGTGACCCCTACTCACAGGAGGTCACTATATTGATGCCAAACTTAGTGTGGACACCTGATCTGCATAGCACACTACAACCCAGAACTCCTGGACTCAAGCAATCCTTCTGTCTCAGCCTCTGGAGTAGCACAGCATCTGGCTTTTTTTGTTTGTTTGTTTGAGACAGAGTGTCATCGTGTCATCCTCGGTGGTGTGCCATGGCGTCACAGCTCACAGCAACCTCAAACTCTTGGGCTTAAGTGATTCTCTTGCCTCAGCCTCCTGATTAGCTGGGACTATCGGCGCCTGCCAGAACGCCCAGCTATTTTTTGGTTGCAGTTGTCATTGTTGTTTAGCAGGCCCTGGCCAGGCTTGAACCCACCAGCTTCGGTGTATGTGGCCGGCGCCCTACTCACTGAGCTGTGAGTGCCGAGCCCCATTCTCCCTTTCTAACACTACCCCATTTTCCTTTCAGGGAATAACCTTTTTTGTTCCGTTGTATGTAGACTTGATGAAACTAACTTCAAGCCCTGGAGTTAGTGTCTTGCACTCTGCTCTCCAAGGTGGAACTGAGCTTAGGCAATCTATTACTTTCTCCCATCACTTCTATCCTCTTGAGTAGAATGATGGAAAGAATGGCAACAGACGTTGGAGTGAGCTGACGCCTTGGTGAGATGTTTGAGTTATCCCTGATACCCTTATATCTGTCCTAATGCCTTTTTTCTGATTTGAGTTTCTAGACTGCCATACTCTCTGAATCCAGTATCTCTCCAATAAATGATCCTTTTGCCTAAATATGTCAGAGTTGTTTTTCCCATTTTCTTTTCTGTAATTCCACACTTCCATTGAATGGAACCAGCAGAAAACTAATTTTCTGTTTACCTGCAAAGACACTGCAATGGACTAGTTTTGTGTTTTGAACCAACCTCTTCATATCTCCAAACCTATCACTCTTTTCTGCCAATTGAAAATAAAAGCTACTTACCTTCTGAATCTGCAAGATACCTTCCTCTAATCTCTGCCCCTTTAAATTCTATCTATCCTTCTGAGCTAGGTTCTGTACTAAGCCCTGGAGCTGAATGAGATACCACTTCTGTCCTTGTGAGACTTTCTTTGACAGAATTAACAGAAGGACCCAGACAAAAAAAAAAACAAAACACAAAACAACAACAACAAAACTATCTGAGTCAAAACACTATCAGCAGGTCAAATTGCATAGGCTGAAATTAGCCTTTGTCCCTGGCAGGCTTCCAAACCACTTCATTTTGCGCTTATTCCTTGCTAATGGTGTCTCTCTCTCCTTTTTAGCACAGAATGAGGTGATGGAGGGGAGAGAAGGTTCCATCAAGGACTTTTATGCATTCATTATCCTGTCCCCCCAGCCTGGCCACACTGCTGAAGTGTCTGAGATTCCGCAGCACCACTCTGTGAGCAGCTGGAGTAAGGCAGAGAAGCCAGGGTCAGCGTTTCTCATCTGACAAAGTCAGGTACTTCTCTGAATAATCCAGCTCCAATAGCTGTGACACACAATGTGACAAAGAGGTGGTTTTCCAGAAAGGCTGTTGGTAAGGCACAGGCCAGTTTAAGTTTTCAGCTTTTGTTGTAGGAAAGTTCCCCTCATCCCAGGCGTCCCTTTTTCAGAGTGGGGAAAGAGAATACGGGTGAAAGGCTCTTCTATACCACTTTGCTCTTGGCACTGAAATGCCAGGTGCAGGACTTGGTTTCCAGGGGAATCAGACCATCATGGCGGTCAAGGTTTATGGCCACAAGTCCTGATTCTTACAGCTTATAAATGCTGTTGTGAGCTCTGAGCCCTGAAGCAGATGAAAGGGAAAGTTGTACAAGCAGGTGGAATAAACAGGTGCTCCAGAGGTCAGGGTGCAAGTATGAATCTGTGAGAGTGAGGTTCTGGCCAGGCAGGACCTCAGCCTTGAGGGTTGTTTCTTTGCCTTTCTCAGCAACACTTAGTCAAGTGAGCCCTTCACTGGGAGGCAAACTGTGTCTTCAAACACCTCTCTGTGAACCTTCTGTTTTTAATGATCCAGATTTTTTCACTCTCTTTCTAACAAACTGTATAGTTAATGTCATTCTGGCCAATGACACAGAGGATAGTATTTATTAGAGAAAGCTGAGTGAACAGAAATCCTAGACCCCAGGGCAAAACCACCCCTGCTGGGCTGACCCTCTTTCGGTGAGTTACTAAGCACTAAGAAATGTTTTTTTTGTGGATATTTTTCCAAATATTTTCTGCTGGACATCTTTACTTGGGTGTTCCACAATGCCTCACAATTAATTGTGATTAATCTCCACAAAATTAACATGCTCAGAACTGACCTAATAAACTTCGTCCACAAACTTCTCTTTTTCATGTTCTCCCTCACTTGATACATGTGCATCATTCACATAATTGCCCATCCAGCCACCTGGGACCCATCTTAACCCCTTCCTCTCACACGTCCCACCTGGCCTAATAGCCCATAGGTCAATAAAGCCTGCATGCCCCACAAACTAACATCATCTTTTTAGCCCTACTGCCACTCCCTTAGTCCAGGACTGTATTATTTTGGTATTTCTAGTAAGAAGAGACAGCCTCAAAAAACATAGATAAACCCAAAGAGCCCTTCTAGAATACCTCGTCTCCAACCCAGTTCTCTCCCTAACAGGTACTGACTAGTTTGATGTGTAGCCTCTATGAAGTTTCTATGCATTTTCAGATATACACATGTACATACAGAAGTACATAATTTATTCATATAAATGTCCCATATATATTCTACTACATATAAAATACAGTAGAACCTCCACAGCTGACCACCTCCATAAGTTGACCTAATTTTCATAGACTGGACACGCACCACATGTGGATCCTTACGTTGACCACTTCCGAATGTTGACCAGTTTGTTACAGTCCCTTGGGTGGTTAACTTATAGAGGTTTTTCTGTATTCTGCTTTTTAAAATTTTACCCAACAAATATCTTGAAGATACGTCCATGTCCAGAAATAAGTCTCTTCTTAAAGAAATTTGTTTAGTGGAGGGAGGGTCACCGTGTGTGACACACCTCTTGGGGGTGGAGCACAATTATAAGAGGGACTTTATCTAACAAATGCAAGCAGTGTAACCTGGTTCTTTATACCCTCAGTGAATCTCAAACAATTAAAAAAAAAAATCTGTATGAGCCAGGCTTAGTGGCTCATGCCTATAATCCTGGCACTTTGGGAGGCTGAGTTGGGAGGACTGCTTGAGGACAGGAGTTTGAAATTAGCTTGAACAACATAGTGAGACCCCCATCTCTACAAAAAGTAGAAAAATTAGCAGGGAATGGTGGTGCATGCCTGTAGTCTCAGCTACTTGGGAGGGTTTGTGGGGATCATTTGAGCTATGTTGATACCACGGCATTCTAACAGGGTGAAGACCTTGATTTGTTGAGACAGAGTGAGACCTTGTCTCAACAAATCAAAACAAAACAAACAAAAATCTGTGTTCCAGCATGGAGGATACCTGTTCTTTCGCCAGTACCTTGACTTTCCCCTGGAGAAGCACCTCCCACGCTTTTTGTCCACATGGTTCACCACCTTACCTCTTCCCTTCAGGAGTGGGACTGTGATCCATGTTAAGGCAATCTGGGTGACAAAAATGGTCCAGGCGTGATGATGGGCCCCAACCTGTGCCAAGGAGTCAGTGCTGAGACTTCTGCTGGTTGGGAAGCTGAAGGCATCCGAGGCCTCCTGCTGCCCTCACATCTACAAGCTGTGGTCTGAGACATTCCCGGAGCCACTCCTGTCTCTTGCAATGATCTTCCTCAGTGAGCACAGTGGGACTAGGTGCATCTCACAATCTGATTTTTGTGTCTTCATATTTTAAGGATTCTGTATAATTTCTGGCTCAGAGAGAACATTACTTTTTGCTTTCCTGGTCTGTTTTAGATTTTTAAAATGACTCTGTCCTGTTCTATGGTGTTTTGCACATTGCCTCTAATTATCTATTCACTTATCTGTCTCTGGACAGGACTCTTCATAGACAGATAAATCACTAATTATCTGTCTCTCTGGCATGTGGTAGTCACTCATAAATGTTTACTGAATTACTAACTAAATAAAGTTGACCTTGTATTCACATTATCTGGACAGTTCCAGAGATTCTAATGCAGTGGTTCTCAACTTTCCTAATGCTGTGACCCTTTAATACAGTTCCTGTGGGCCGCGACCCACAGGTTGAAAACTGCTGCTCTAATGCTTTTTTTTTTTTTTTTTTTTTTTTTTTAGAAAGTCTCACTCTGTTGCCCTGGATAGAGTGCTGTGGAGTCATAGCTCACAACAACCTCAAACTGTTGGACTCAGGTGATCCTCTTGCCTCAGTCTCCCAAGTAGGTAGAACTACAGACACCTGTCACAATGCCCAGCTAGTTTTTCTACTTTTAGTAGAGATGGGGTCTCACTCTCATTCAAGCTTGTGTCGAACTCCTGAGCTCAAGCAATCCACCCACCTCAGCCTCCCAGAGGGCTAGGATTACAGGCATGCTGGGCTGACTAATGCTTTTTAAAAACTTTCTTTGGTACTATTTTGTGATGGATTAAATTATTGTTTAAGTAAATATTTACTCTCTCTACCAGAAGTATATTTCTCCTCCCTTGACTATCACCTAGGCTCTGTGGCTTTGTTGGGTCAATGGAATGTTAGTGGATAAGATGTGAGTGTAGACTTGGTGCATGGCTGAGTGGTAGGACTTGTCTTCTCACCCACCTGCCTTCTTCAGTGAGAAGAACCTGCTTCAGGTAGATGCTGGTTCAAGGAGGATGAGAGGCATGGGAGGCAGATCTAGACCCAGCCAATGACCTGAAGTCAGACCTGGTCTAGATGAGCCAATCCCCAGTTTATCTACAGTGGTAAGGGAGAAGAAGATGCTTATTTTTCTTTGTCACTGAGACTGGGGTGGGGTGGGGAGGATGACACAATATTGTTATGATAATACCAGCTGAAATACACCTATATCAGAATCACCTGGGTTCTAAATGAGGTTTCTGAGCCCTGCCCTAGACCTAATAACTGATCATCTCTGGGGTGTTTTTAGAAATTTGTATTTTAGCAAGATCCCTAAAAGATTCTTTTGCTCCCTGCTGGGCTGAGGACAACATCTTTACCAAGCTATTTTCAGTAACATGGAAAGAGCAGTAGGTTAGCACTCAGAGAGTGACATTTACCTACCAAAAACCAAACCAAAACACAACTGTTCTGAGAGATTTGGGAGCTGTAAAGAAGCTGTGAAACAAGATTTTCCTCACCAAATAATGTAATTAAGGAGTGAGAAATGAGAAATATAAAGGTGTCTTGAGGTGATGTGAAAACAGCATTGCTCAAAAACTATCCTTTCATGCAGGTATACAGTTAATACTATCTGATTACATTTGAATAAGTTAAAACTAATCAGCCTGTAGACTATCAATGGCAACACAATATTAATTTTTTAAACATGTATTTGTAAGTGCTTATTAGGAATTCTGAAAGACATTGAAAAAATAACATATGTCTAAGATAGCCCATTTCTTAGTCTGTATTTTGTTGCTGTAACAGAATACTACAGAATGGGCAATTTATAAATGATGGAAGTTTTTTTGTTCCTGGTTCTGGAGACTGGGAAATCCAAGAGCATGGCATTGTCACCTAGTGAGGGTCATCCCATGGTGGAAGTGTGGAAGGGTGAGCAAGCACACAAGACAGAGAAAAAAAGTGGAGGTAAATTTATCCTTTTTATGATGAGCCCACTTCTGTAATAACTAACTCACTCTCATGCTAACTCTGCCCTCATGAATGACCTCTTAAGTACAGTTAAGTACAGTTACATTTAACAATTACATTTCCCAGTACAGTTAAATTTAACAATTACATTTCAACATGGGGCCCAGTTGAAGGGATTTGGAGGGGACATTCAAACCACAGCAGTGCCCTTACCCAATGAACTTCCAGTCTAGTTAGTCATGTTCCCTCTACATGTAGACATGCATATTTGGGAGTTTCAAAGAAAACAGATGATGTAGTTCTTGCCTTCTAAATGCTTACATAGGATGACCTCATCACCTTTCCAACCATTTGTTCTTTTTGAGACCCACCTTGATTCCTGACTCATGGAGAAAATTCTTTAAAGTAGATGGCAAGACAAAATCATTTCCCTCCTCAATCCTGAATTCATGTCAGCACCCTTGTCCTAGCATCCTTCCTAAGTATATCCTGCCAGGAAATTCTACCACTTAGCTACCATACAGGAAGCAAAGGCTCCTGAATTCAGGTGCTGTGGTTCCTTTCAATGCACTAGCTTGGCACAAGCACAGATAATAAGCAAAAGACACTGTGATTATATTATATATTTTAATTACCCTCTCAGGTCATGAAATCCATGCCTTGAGAAAGCATTTTCGGTAGCAGACAAAATAAGGGGATAGAAACGTGCAGGAAGTCTTTCTCTGTGATTAATATGCTGCAGAAAAAAGTATTGATTTGTGTTATTTTCTCATCTGAAGTTTATCTGCCAACCTTGCATAATGGATTACTGAAGTAACCTTTGGTCATCAACAGCAAAGAGTACATGATGTATTCACGATTTTCCTAACAATATAACATCATGTTCCTAGCAAATTGCCTTGTGGCTTTTTTCACATTACTCATCCAAACCAAGGCTTTGTCCTTTGAGGCTTAATTTCTAAAAAAGACAGCTAGACTCATATCATAATGATGTCATTCTTATCTTGTATGGACAATTCCTAAGGGCATCAAACGTTGCAAAATTCAAGAATTTATAAGACAAGAATTGACTTTGATATATTGTTATTTTCCACTTATAGTACCCTAAAAATATTTAGCAATTTTAAATAAAGGAACAGAAACAGAAAGCTTATGGGATGAGCTTCTTTGTAATTCTAGTGCCTCAATAAGGTCATACCACTTGGCAGTTCTTAGAACACTATTTTAAATGCTGGGAAGCCCTGTGACTGAGCATTCAAGAACTGCCAGAAATGATCCAAATGGCATTGCTTAAGGAAGCTTGCAAGCTTGCTCCTGGGAGATGGTCTAGAATTTCAATCACCGTATCTATCTGTCTTCTGAGGCAGGTGTTATTGGTGCCTGTGATGGTTAATTTTATGTCTCAACATGACTGAGCTAAGGGATGCCCAGACAGGTGATAAAACATTATTGCTGGGTGTGTCTGTGATAGTGTTTCTGGAAGAAATTAGCACTTGAGTTGCTGAACTAAGTAAAACAGATGGCCCTCCCCAGTGTGGGTGGGCATCCAATCTGTGGAGGGCCTGAATAGAACACAATGGCTGAGGAAAGTGAATTTGCTCTCTTTGCTGAGCTGACACACCTACCCATCATCTCCTGACAATAGACATTAGGGCCTCCAGTTCTCAGGCTTTCAGAGTCTGAGTGGGACTTAAGCCATCAGCCTTCTGATTCTCAGGCCTTTGGACTTAGACTGAATTACTCCACCAGCTTTCCTGGTTCTTAAGCTTGCAGATGTCAGATCATGGGACTTCTTTGCCTCCATAACCTATGAGCTAATTCCTATAATAAAATATCTCTTATAAAGAGTGTCTGTCTGGAAAGTATGCAGCCACATATTATAAAAATGGAGACATCCATAGCTGGGTACTTTCTGGACATCCCTCATATATCTTATACATCCTCTTTGTTCTGTTTTCCTGGAAAACTCTTACTAAAACAGATTTTCATACTGAGAGTAGTTAGTTCTACAGGAACAGAATCTAAAGGTTAGTTTCCTGAATTGGTTCTGGGATTTCTGAAATTAGCTCTTATAATATGACTAGATTTAAAGATAACGGTAACTATATTTCCATTAATAAAGAGAGCACTGATGTGGCCTAAGCTGATTATAGAGATATGAAAAATATCTGCACTGAATACCGCCAGTCAACCACTTACAAGAAGCAAGAAGCTGATTGACTCTGAATATGATACTTTTGACCATTTTTTAAAAGCAAAGGAATATAATCACATGGGTTGGTTGCTCCAAACCACTGGACAGAGGTGAAAGAAAAAGGATAAGCTCAGGGATTCACATTCCCAGTTCGAGCATTGCACAAATGACCTAACAGTTTCTAGGTCTTCCCTGAAAGACAGCTTTACTGCTGTAGCCGCAGGGCTGAATTACAGCACCAGTTGAACTCCCAGACTCACAGGGTATCTACTACTAAAGTGAGGGAATTGACTAGGGAAGAATTGGGGAAGCTGGGAATATTCAGATGCTAAACTCTGATGAGGTCCTCCTGATCCCACTGCTCTCCCCAACAGTGGTATTAGCTTTTCCACTTCCATCTGAAGGTATCAACCCCACATAGCCTGAGGACACCATAATGGCTTTCCTGGAAGCAGTGGCCAAGCCAGACAACACTGATTCTCCTCAGGCCCCTCCCACACCATCCTTCTTTCTTCTGGTCCTATAACTACTTGAATTTTCCCATTTATATGCACAAAAATCCAGCAAACATGTGAGAATGTACCCATTATTGAGGGTGTGGGATAATAGTTGAAGGAACTAAAGTTTGATAAGGCTGAAGTTATTGATATGGGCCCACTAAGCAGAGATTCTGCATTTAATGTTGCCCCTTCAGAGTTAGAAAGGGCTCTCACAGTTTGGTTGGTTGGTTGGTTGGCTGGCCGAAACATGAATCAAAAGATAGCCTACCAACAGCAAGTTGGAAATGCTTGATTTTCCTTGGATTAAGGTAGAAAAAAAGATTTAAAGTCTTAGGGAAGTGGGAATTTTAGAAAGGATTTGTTATTTATGAGCTACTCACACACACAATTACAGAAGACATACCTTTCACCAATGTTTTAAGAAATAAAGTTATGAAGGAGGCCCCAGCATCTTTGGAGAGCTCTGCAATCTCTCAGCTCTCTAGGCCAGATCTTACCGTGGGAACTGTGACCACCCAATTAGAAAACCCAAATGCTATTAAAATAATTGTATTCTAGGTTATATGGTAGAGTCAGAGCAGCAACCAGAATAGCCTGACTCTCAAAGGCCTGTGGTGTTAGCTGGTTAATCAAAGTGGTTCTAAAAAGTGAAATAGACAGGAAAACTACTCAGTTCTTACTTAATCTGTAAAAACAGAAAAATCACAGATCAAGTGAACAAAAGTCAAATTATAAGAGCAAAGAGTAACAATTTCTTTATTAATTACCAGACTTGAACCAGTTTACAGACCTTTGAATAAATGGGAAGCCCAAGAAAGGGCCTACTATACTAGTGAAGATTTGTGCTGTTAATATTTCTCCTAATCTTTCCTGAAGGGATCTATGCTCTTCTAACAGGGAAACTGTACACTGACAAAAAGAAAATAATCACATCTTTGGGGGGACTACTGGACACTGGTTCTGAGCTGATTCCAGGAGACCAAAACATCACTGTGGCCCCTCTAGTCAGAGTAGGGGCTTATGGATGTCAGATAATCAATGGACTTTTAGCTCAGGTCCATCTCACAGTGGGTCTGGTGTATCCCTGATCAATGCCATGGCTATTTCTCCAGTTCCAGAATGCTTAATTGGAATAGACATACTTAATGGCTGGCAGACTACACACTGATTCCCTGTGGAGAGAGGTCTTTATGATGGGAAAAGCCAAGTTGAAGCCATTAGAACTGCTTTCACCTAGGAAAGAGTAAATCAAAATCAAGGCCACATCCGGGATCACAGAGCTTAGTGCCACTGTCCGGGACTCCAAAGAGGCAGAGATAATGACTTCCACCACATCCCCATTCAACTCTCCTATTTGGCCTGTGCAGAAGAAAGCTGGACAGGAGAATGACAGTGGGTCGTTGTAAACAAAACCAAGTGGTGACTCAAATCACAGTTGCTGTGCCAGATGTGGTTTCACTGCTTGAGCAAATTAACATATCTCCTGGCCCCTGACATTCAGATTTTTACCTGGAAAATGTTTTTTTCCTCCCTCCCTAAAGCCCACTAGAAGTGGTTTGCTTTCAGCTGGCAAGGCTAGCAACATACCCTCACTGTCCTGCCTTAGGGGTGTTTCAGCGCAACAGCCCTAAGTCAAAGTGTAGTTCACAAGGATCTTGATTTCTTTTTCTTTCCCCCAAGATATTATGCTGGTCCATTACATTGATGACTTCAGGCTGATTGAGTCTACTGATTGAGAAACAGCAACTACTCTGGACTTACTATTAAGATATTTGTGTGAGAGAGAGTGAGAAAAAAATCTGACTACAATTAAGGGGTCTTCTCCCTCCATGAAATTTCTGGGGGTCTAGGGGTGTGGGGCATATTGAGATATCCCTTCAAAGGTGAAGGATAAGTTGTTGCATCTGGCTACTCCTATAACCAAGAAAGAGGAGTAAAACTTAAGGGGATGATTTTGGATTTTAGGAGCAATACATTCCTCATGTAAGTGTGTTACTCTGGTCAATTTACTGAGTGACCCAAGAAACTGCTAGTGGGTCCAGAACTGCTGTGCAAGATTCTCTGCAATTTGAGCCGTAATCATATGAGATTCCAGGGTGCTTGAGGTGTCAGGGCTAGAGATCCCTGTCTGTTCAGAACCTTTGGCAGCCCCTATAGGAAAATTATAGCACAGACCTTTAGGGTTTTAGAGAAAGGTCTACCATCATCTGCAGACACCCACTCTCCTTTTGAGAGACAAGCTCCTGGCCTGCTACTCGACCTTAGTGGAGACTCAATGCTTGACCATAGGCCACCAAGTTACCATGTGACCTGAGCTGCCCATTATGAACTGGGTATTATTTGGACCACCAAGCCATACATTTGGATGTGCACAGCAACGTTCTATCATTAAATGGAAGGATTTATACACACATACACACATGACTGACCTTGCACAGGCCCTGAAGGCACAAATTAAGTTCCATGAAGAAGTGGCCTAAATGCTCCTGATGCCCACTTTTCCATATGGCCTCCTTTCTCCCAGCCTGCATCTGTGGCTTCTTGGGGAGTTCCCTATGATAAGATGACAGAGAAAGAGGAGGCTCAGGCCTGGTTTACAGATGATTCTGCACAATCTGTGGCCACTACCCAAAAGTGGACAGGGGCAGCCCACACTACAGTTCCCACCTGGGACATCCTGAAGGACAGCACTGAAAGGAAATCCTCCCACTGGACAGAACTCTGGACGTGTACCTGGTTGTGCACTGTGCTTGGAAGAAGAAATGGCCATATGTGCAATTATATGTAGTCAATGGTTTTGTTGTATGATCATGGACTTGGGAGGAACATGATCAAAAAGTTGGTGACAAGGAAATTTGAGGAAGAGGTATATGGGTAGACCTCTCTGAATGGGCAAAAAACATGAAGATGTTTGTGTCCCATGTGAATGCTCACCAAAGGGTGGTGTCAGCAGAGGATAATCAGAAATCAGGTGGATACCATGACTTGGTGAACTGATGTGGGTGGGCATCCAAGCCACTCTGGACCCAAGTATAACAAAAAGGTGGAGAAAAGGGTGTATTTACTCTCTCTGCTTGAGCTAAAACATCCATCTCCCCTCGGCACTCCTGATTCTTGGGCATTCCAACTCAGACTAAGACTTACACCATTAGCTCTTAAATTCTCTAAATGAGTTTTATACCACTGGCTTTCCTGGCTCTCCAGCTTGGAGATAGCAAATGAGACTTCTCCATCTCCATAACCACATGAGCCAATTCTTATAATAGATCTTTTCCTATAATTCTCTCTCTCTCTATATATATATTTGTGTGTGTGTGTGTGTGTGTGTGTGTGTGCGCGTGGTGCATGTGTGTGTCTGTTTGTATATACACACATCATGTTAGTACTATTTTTCTGAAGAACTCTGGCTAATACAGTGCCCCTACCCCTCATCCACTTTCTGGGCTGGAGCTCCCATTCTCCATTCACTACAGGTATTGGCTACCAATGGTGGTGTGCTTCTGCACCTTTCTTAGGGCACCAGATCTTAGGGCACCAGGGAGGCTATGGTCCCCTCTTCCCTGGAGGGTGACCTGTGGATGGTTTCTGACTGAGAGAGAGTAGTATAAAAGCCTAATTCCCTTGCCTCGTGGTAGAACAAATTATGGTATAATTCATGTTCCAGAGTTTCCCATGAGATCAGGCTTAAGTAGACGTCTCCTGAAACCACATCTTTGCTTTATTTCTTCCCTTCCCCTATTTGGCGTCCCTCACTCCCTTATAGGTGATTTAAACCCTCAATAAGTTGCTTACACAAGAATTCCCATCTCAGGTTTTGCTTCCTAAGAACTTGTCCTAACATACATTTCCAAATAGGGTGGGAGACGTATCCTCCAACAATATGATTTTCCTTTGAGAACAAGGTGGTTAAGTCCCAAACACTAGTTTGAAACTTTTAAGATGCACCCAAGCTCCACCCAAAACACACAAATCTGTCAATTGGTCAGAAGCAGTTATACTAGACACTGATCTGTTCAGAGACACAGATCTTCATTTGAATAGACATGTCTTAAAATCTAACAAAGTTGCAAACAGGAACTCACCCTTCACATAAAAAACAGCTACAAGTATTAACCACTGGATAATTCTTTCATGACATGAGGTGAGCAAGAATGTGACTCCAATGTCATTCTCATGCATTTAGGCAATAACAGAACAATAGCAGAATTTTCAGAGATGAATAACGTAATAATAATGTCACTTGCTATTTATTATTCATCACAGGCAGAGTGCTATTAATAGATATTTTATTTAAAGGCTTTTCACTATATAACTGTATGATCACCCTGTTAGCATAGCAAGGACTCCAAGTGTGATTCAGCAAAGGCACTGCTCTCTATAGCCACAAAACTGGGCTAAAAGATGGTGGAAAACTGGTACCCTGACTGGAGCACCTCCTTCTGAGTGAAACATCAATTCTTCTAAAAAAAAAAATAATAAATTTTTTTTCAAGGTAATCATCATTTCCATCTGCTTAAGGTCCTTCTCATTATACTAAGCACTTTAAGTCTCTTTCATGTTTCTACCTGTTCACTAGAAGCAGTGATTTTAGCTGAGCTACTAAACACAAGGATGTATTAATTAAACAGCAACACTTTTTTGAATTCAGGTACAATCTAGAAGTGGCAGACAGTGAAAACCTGAAATATAATACCTCCAACTTCTTTTTGGATCTCTCCTGGAATATTTACGCACTCCAGCTGGTTCGCTTCTCCCCACAGGTGGAGGTTTGTACTCCAGCTTCCTTTTGGGATATTGGGACTCTCAGAAATGTACTTACTGACTAGCTGTATGTCTCCGAGAAAGGTGTATGTGTGCTGTCTTAAGATCAGTGTCAAGGTGTTGGTGTTGGACTTGCACAGGGAGGTGGCAGGGCCTTGTGTGTCCGAGCACTGCCCACCACAAATGCAGCTGGTAGGTTCATAAACTTCCTCTAATGGAGGCAATATCTTCCTATCAAATGGGAGCCCCCTCAAGTATACTCTGGGGGTCTCTCTTCAATGCTCTCTTTCTTCTCAGTACATTTTCTATCAGTACACATCTCAGTTCTAATCTTATTCCTCTTGCAGCACATACCTATCCCTCCATTGATCCCAAACCAGCAACTTTCTGATTTTATTCCTCCCTTTCACAGCAAACCCTGTTGGAAGAGTTGTCTGCCCTCAGTGTCTCTGCTTCTTCCCTTCTCTGTTCTAGTCTCTTCCCTTCCTACCTCTTCACAGAAACTGCAGCTGCTAACTCACCAGTGAGCTCCGTGTTGACACTTTTCACCCTGGTCGCGTATGGGATCTCAGTCACGTTTCACGCTATTGGACCTCAGAGCTCTCCTTCTTCCCCCCTCTATGCAGTGTTCTGCTGTAAACTGCCCTGGGCGGGGGCCACAGTGGGGGAGAGCCCTGACTTGTGGCATTTTCTGTTTCCCATAGCGCAGACACTCCTGTCGTGGCCACTGTCCAGTCCCCTGAGGTTTAGCAATGGCTCACATGGCACTGTGGCCGGGACTGGAACTGTAACCCACATGCTACCGGGTTTCTCCTTCCTCCTCCTCCTCATCTGCATCTTATGCTCTTTTCATCAGCAAAATTCTAAATATTGATCTTTGGATCTGAGCCCTCTTTTTCCCCCCTTTCTCAACTATCCACACGGCTTTCTTTCCTTTAAAAAATTTTTAAGTTGAATTTATTCTTACAATAGGCAATCATTTAAAAAGTCAGATCAATATAAAAATACTTTGAGAAGTCTCACATTTGCTCCTGGACCCCTCCAGGCCAGGGAGTGATACTGGGGTCCTTGTCTTAGTAAGGCACAGACGACTCTATGGGGCCGTCTGCTGGACATCGTCCTCCCTCCTTCCTTTCTTGCTCCTTCCCTACCCTCTTCCCTCACCCCTTCCTGCTTTTCTTATAGAGCATTCCCACAAAACCACGTATACTCAAAGGCTTTGCTCCTAGGGACCTGAACCTAAGATGCTCCCCTTCCTGTCCTCTCCACCTCCCCATCCCAGTCACCATCATCTCACTTCACCTCTTTGTACAGGCCAGGAACTTGGGAGCTATTGTCCTTTTCCCTTGTCCACACTACTCATTCTATCAGCACAGCTTCTGCATCTCAAATATATCTTGAGTCCATGGATTTCTTCCCAGCTCTCCTTTCAAATCCTGTAGAGGTTAACTAGTATGTATCTCACTCATTTAACATTATATGTATACATATATATATTTTTTTATTAAATCATAGCTGTGTACATTGATATGCTCATGGGGCACCATACACTAGCTTCATAGACCGTTTGACACATTTTCATCACACTGGTTAACACAGCCTTCCTGGTGTTTTCTTAGTTATTGTGCTAAGACATTTACATTCCACATTTACTGAGTTTCACATGTACCCTTGTAAAATGCACCGTAGGTATAATCCCACCAGTCCCCCTCCCTCTACCCACCTCCCCCCTCTCCCCTCCCCCTTCCCCCCATTCTCAAAGGAACCAAACGTTTTCTCTCTTGGTGTCTCACATTTGCCCAATTCATAATTGCTAAGTCATGGAAAAAGCCCAAATGCCCCTGGATCCACGAATGGATTAATAAATTGTGGTTTGTACACCATGGAATATTCTGCAGCCTTAAAGAAAGGTGGAGACTTTACCTCTTTCATGTTTACATGGATGGAGCCGGAACATATTCTTCTTAGTAAAGTATCTCAAGAATGGAA
This sequence comes from Loris lydekkerianus, assembly GCA_963574355.1. NCBI lineage: Eukaryota > Metazoa > Chordata > Mammalia > Primates > Lorisidae > Loris > Loris lydekkerianus. The sequence goes on along the minus strand of CAUYPK010148664.1, from coordinate 45 downwards.
GAAAAAGTATCCAATGTACTCAGCCCTACTATGAAACTAATTTAG
>CAUYPK010148662.1:0-62164 GCA_963574355.1 Loris lydekkerianus | reverse complement strand
GTTTAATATATTATTGTTAAAATTATATGCTTTTGTGTGAGTGTTTGTCTGTTTTGGCAGGTCACTGCGTGGTGTGGCTCTCTGACTCTCACAGTTTAAAATTTTGGCTCTTTGTGTCGAACTTGTTTGCCACCCCTGAACTAGTTCCTATAATGCATAAACTTTTCCAAAATATAGAGAAAGAAGAAATCCTCCCCAACACATTCTATGAAGCAAATATCACCCTGATTCCCAAACCAGGAAAGGACCCAACAAAAAAAGAAAACTATAGACCAATATCATTAATGAATATTGATGCAAAATATTCAACAAAATATAAGGAAACAGAATACAACAACACATTAAAAAGGTTATACACCATGATCAAGTGGATTTTATCCAAGAGACACAAGGTTAGTTCAACATATGCAAATTTATAAACATAATACACTGCATAAACAGAATCAAAAACAGACCATATGATTCTTTCAATTGATGCAGAAAAGGCTATTGACAGTATTGATCATCCTTTCGTGATAAAAACACTCAAGAAAATAGGCTTAGAAGGAACATTCCTTAAACTGGTAGAGGTTATCTATAGCAAATACACAGCCAATATCATATTGAATGAAGTAAAACTGAGAGCATTTCTACTGAAATCTGGAACCAAACAAGGATGCCCACTGTCTCCACTGCTATTTAACATAGTGTTGGAAGTCCTAGCCATCACAATCAAGAGACGGAGATCAAAGGAATCCAAATGGGGACAAAAGAGGTCAAACTCTCCCTCTTTACAGATGACATGTTCTTATACCTAGAAAACCCCAGGAACTCATCTACAAAGCTCTTAGAAGTGATCAAGAAATATAGCAGAATCTCAGGATACAAAATCAATAGCCACAAATCAGTAGCCTTTGTAAATGACAACAATTGTCAAGCCAACAGTGAAATCAAAGACTCTATTCATTTTACAATAGCACCAAAGAAGATGAAATACCTGGGAATATATCTAACAAAAGATGTGAAAGATCTCTATAAAGAGAATTATGAAATGATTAGAAAGAAAATAGCAGACAATGTCAACAAATGGAAGAACATGTCATCTCATGGCTAGGGAGAATCAACATTGTTAAAATGTCCCTATTACCCAACGCACTCTATAGATTTAATGCAACCTCCATCAAAGCACCAATGGTATACTTTATAAAGATCTTGAGAACATAGTCCTTAGATTCATATGGATCCAGAAAAAAACCTCGACTAGCAAATACAGTTCTTAGAAATAAAAAAAGTCTGGAGCCATCAGGTTGCCAGATTTCAGGTTATATTACAAGGTTATCATGATCAAAACAGCATGAGACTGGCACAAAAATAGAGACACAGATCAAAAAAATTATTGGAAAAAAAGATGTTTCACTTAAAGGACCAGGAATTAATTAGATGATTTCAACAAGAGCCAGAAGACAGAACAAAGGTATCTTAAACATGCTGATAGAAAACAAATCTCAACCTAAAGTTATATATCAAAGCATTTTTTAAAAAATGAGGATAAAATAGAGATGTTTTCAGATGGGAAAAAACCCTTATAATTTACCACAACTAACTCTCATTAAGGTAAATTTTAGAATATGAATTTAAAGCAAAAGTAGCATTCAGAGGGAACACTTCTGCACTGCTGGTGGGAATGCAAACTAATACTTTCCTTTTGGAAAGATGTTTGGAGATCACTTAGGGATCTGCCATTTGATCCTTCAATTCCTCTACTAGGTATATATCCAGAAGACCAAAAATCACATTATAACAAAGATATTTGTACCAGAATGTTTATTGCAGCCCAATTCATAATTGCTAGGTCATGGAAGAAGCTCAAGTTCCCATCAACCCATAAATGGATCAATAAATTGTGGTATATGTACACCATGGAATATTATGCAGCCTTAAAAAAGATGGAGACTTTACCTCTTTCATGTTTACATGGAGCTGGAACATACTCTTCTTAGCAAAGTATCTCAAGAATGGAAGAAAAAGTATCCAACGTACTGAGCCCTACTATGAAACCAATTTATAGCTTTCATATGAAAGCTATAACCCAACTATAGCCCAAGACGAAGGGGAAAGGGGAGAGGAAGGGGAGGGGAGGGGGGAAGATGGGTGGAGAGAGAGTAATTAGTGGAACACAACTATGGTGCATTTTACAAGGGTACATGTTTAATGTACTAAGTGTAGAGTGTAAATGTCTTAACACAATAACTAAGAAAATGAGGTGAAGGCTATGTTAACCAGTTTGATGAAAATATTTAAAATGGTATATAAAACCAGCACATTGTACCCCATAATTGCATTAATGTACACAGCTATGATTTAACAAAAAAAAAAAAAAAAAAAAAAAAAAATAGCTTTCATCCAGGATGGAAGGGCTGAAATGCTAAAGGGTATGGTGTGCAAATATGTTGATGAATGTGTGAGCAAATCTACATAAATATTTATTGTATAAAACACATACAAAAAGGTTTGGTTTGTAAGAGAAAAACAGGAAGGAACCAATAAATATAATCCAGTATACTGTTCAAACTCTTATTCAAATTTAGATCATTATAAGGTCCTTGTTTATGAGGACAGGAAAAATATTGCTGAATTTAGACTTTAAACATTAATGCTATAAAAGCTAAGATAATGACTGAAGGCATTGAAAAAAGCACATTCATTTTTTTAAAAAAATAGATAAGCAAAACTCAGCATGGATTGAGGGGACTCTTAAATCCAAAAGATAAAAAGGGTGGGGTAAAAAGAAATACCTGGGATGGATGCAAAATTATAGAAATAAACCCACAATAAATGAAAAAGACCTGTTAGAAGACAGAATTTTAGGAAGTACATGTACAAAAAATCAGAAAATCAATGTTAAATGTACAAACAATCTGGCTGTAATCTGTTAACTAGAGCCAAACTTAGAACATAAGAAAGATGAAAGTCAGGGAATGGAAAAGAATAATTCATAGAAGAGATTATATGTTGCCTTTGGATTTGCTTTAAAGTAGCTCTGAAAATAAATAAATTAGGGAGAATAAACAAGAATTCCAAATTGATAATTTTTTTTTTTTTTTTTTGTCTTACTCTGTTGCCCAATCTATGAGCATCAGCCTAGCTCACAGCCACCTCAAACTCCTGGGCTCAAGCAATCTTCTTGACTTAGCCCCCTGAGTAGCTGGGACAACAGGTGACCACCACAACCCCCAACTAATTTTTCTATTTTTTAGTAGAGATGGGAGTCTCACTCTTCTTCAGGCTGGTCTTAAACTCCTGAATTCAAGCAATCCTCCTCCTTTGACCTCCTAGAACACTAGGATTATAGGCATGAGCCACTGTGCCTGGTCTCCAAATTAATAATAATTAAGGATAAGTGACAGACACAAGGGAATTCGGTATACCCTTCCAGTTTTACATATGATAAAAGTAATGTTATAATGATGTCTTTAAAAAGACACAGAAAAAAAGATATTCCAGGAAAATACTCAAAATAACTTTCTATAGCTATCTAAATATTAGATGTAAGGCAAACATGTATCTAGAGAGGCATGGTATCAATTCACCTGAAAGACATAAAAAAGTGTTACTGGATCAGCACCCATAGCACGGTGGTTACTGTGCCAGCCACATACACTGAGGCTGGCAGGTTCAAACCCAGCCTGGGCCAGCTAAACAACAATGACAACTGGAATAACAACAATAAAATCGCCAGACATTGTGGTGGGCACCTGTAGTCCCAGCTACTTGGGAGGCTGAGACAAGAGAATCGCTTCAGCCCAAGAGTTTGAGGTTGCTGTGAGCTGTGATGCCACATACTGAGGGTGACATAGTGAGACTCTGTCTCAAAAAAAAAAAAAAAAAAAAAAAAAAAAAAGTGCTACTTTTTGGGCATCCAATAGCATAGCCTTAGAAATATGTGGCAAAAAAAAAAAAAAAAATAGAATAAGGAGAATGCAAACCACAACAATCACTGTATTGGGATTTTTTTTTTTTTTTTTAGATAAGAGTTTCACTCTGTCACCCTGGGTAGAGAGTGTTGGCATCATCATAGCTTACTGCAACCTCAAACTCCTGGGCTTAAGTGATCCACATGCCTTAACCTCCAGTGTAGTTGGTATCACAGGCACACCACTGTGCCCGCTAATTTTTCTATTCGTTGCCCAGGCTCATTTTGAGCTGCTGGGCCTCCCAATGTGTTAGGATTATAGGTGTGAGCCACTGCGCCCAGCCAATTTTGACCACTTCTGCATGCAGCTGATTTTTTACCACTTTTATCAACCTTGTGTTGGAGTTCTCAACCAGTGCAATAAAAGAAAAAGGAAAAAAGTCATAAAGATTGGAAACAAAGACTATCTTTATTCAGACATTATTATGTAGAAAATCTTATGAAGGATACATGTGAAACTTAGTAAATGCAGACTATAAATGGCTTAACACAATAAGAAAATGCCAGGAAGGCTATGTTAACCAGTGTGATGAAAATATGTCAAATGGTCTATAAAACCAGTGTATGGTGGCCCATGATCGCATTAATGTACACAGCTATGATTTAATAAAAAAAGAAAAGAAAATCTTATGAAATACACATAAACATATAACTAATTTAAGTTCATGAAGGTAAGATATCTATCTTTACATGGTATCAATACTTGAATTTTTTTTTAAAGATTTACAATGGGGGTGGAGCAATATGACAGACTAGAGAGAGCTCTTTATCAGTCACTTGTGGTGAGTCACGGGAGACAAGACTCCAGTCACCTCTCGCAGGGGGGAACCTACCCAGAAGCATAATTCTGGGGGCATAGAACACTTCAGGAGCCAACAAAGAGGAGCGGAGCTGAGGAAGATCAGCACAGAAGGCCAGGCAGAGGCTGGCGAGCCAGCCCCTCCCACAGAGGACTAGGGACAGAACAGGGCTGTCCTTCAGGTTTTTTTAATTTTTTTTCCTTTTCTTTCTTTCTTTCTTTCTTTCTTTCTTTCTTTCTTTCTTTCTTTCTTTCTTTCTTTCTTTCTTTCTTCTTTCTTTCTTTCTTTCTTTCTTTCTTTCTTTCTTTCTTTCTTTTTACTTATATCTGAAAACAATTACCTTTGTCTTTTCAATCTCACATTTTTAACTGATTAAATTTTTAAAGAAAGATATATTAAAATCCAGAAATACTTAACACATGAATGTTTTGCTAAAAAGCACATTATAACTGCACTTTAAATACCCGTTTATCTTTTTTATATCTAGGACTCATATCTTGATTTTTACTATCACATATCAATGAAGCCTTTGTATCTTGTCTTCTTTCTCTAACATTGTATTTCACTCTTCTAAAATTTCAGTGGCCATCTTGAAAGGTATAAAAGAAAGGATAAAAGAACAGTGTCTGTCTCTAGATGGCTTAGAAAGTATTTCCATAGTCAATAATGGTTTAATAGTAGTAGTTTAATAATAGTAGTTTAATAATAGTAGGTAAAGTAAACCCTATACACGTGAACTCCTTTATGGTTAAGAATGCAACACAAAATTGGCTAAGGTATTGATGTGTCTAAACTGAATTTTAAAAAGTTTAAAGCTGTAGTTTTTGTGTATTATTATTTAGGCAGTATGCTTATGTTGAAAATAAAAGTAAAATTTTCAATTACCCTTAAAGAAATTAAATAGCAGTCAATGAATTTACTGCTATGGTCAAAATGGTCTTCACTTAAAGTGAGAATCTTTACCAACAGAAAGACATTGCTCTAAATCACAGACAGTATTATGAAGAACTTCAATCTCCTTATTTTTTTCCTCTTGAAAATGTTGAAACTTGCTTCTGTAGATACTGTGTGGCAAAGCAGTAGAATCCAGGTATGCTTTTGATTTAGTATAAACTTTTGCTAGTCTGGCATCAATTTTTAGCTGTATTTTGATTATTTCATTTTGTTTTTCCTTCTCTTCAGTTCTTAACTTTACATTTAACTCTGAAATTTCCATTCCTTTTTTCCCCTCTATTAGTTCTTTGTGCTTTTCTTCATTTAATTTTTTTTTTTTTTTTTTTTTCTGCATGTCCTGGTAAGTTTGCTCATTTCTATCTTACATCCCTCCTCTTTGATTTTCATTTCACTCACAAGTTTGGCAACATTATTCTTACAGTCCTGTTCATGAGATTCTAACTTCTCTTTTATAAGATCAGCATTTCTTTTTCAGTTCATTTTCATCTATCAAATTATGTTGATATTCAGTGGTCTGTTGCAGCCCTTTCATCATACTATCAAGAGCAGCACATTCTTATTTAATTCAAACCTCCTTTGTTTGCATTACTTTTAATAAACCATTAGTCTTTTCTAACTGAATATCCAATATATTGTTTTTTCCACTGGTTTCTATCATTTCCTTTTCTATTTGTGAGAAGCCATGTATAAGTTTGTCAAGATTTACACTGCTAATTATTTTTCACACATCCTTATCCATTCCTGAAACCAGGCCGCTGTAAGGAAATATGATGAAAAGAATCTCCATGGAAAAAGTGGGAATTTTGAACCACTAATAGAGTTTGGAGTGTACCTGCAGTTATTCCCATTTTCCCAGTCTCTTTCACTGCTGCCTGCAGATGGCTGGTCTGCTTCTAACTGCTGTCCCCTCCCCAGGACGCAGATTCCTCTAAAAACAGGTCTGGCCTTCTTTGGCCCTGCCTGTGCCCTGTCCTGGCACTCCCACCACAAGCCCAGTTTTGAATTTTGAACTGAGCTGTGTGCTGGAGCTGTCTTGAGAGGTCCTGGGTAAGTAAGTAAGCTAGAGCAGCATCCCGTGGCCAGGACTGCATACCAGGTGGGGTGGATCTCCCATTGGCTTAGCTGCTAGCAGGGCACTGCCATTGTGGGAAAGCTGTGAGGGAGAAACAGTCTGCAGGGTCCTAGCATAAGGCAGACTCTGGTGCACCTTTTGAGCTCAGGTAACCATCCTTGGGGGAGCTAAACAGCCCCTGAATCCCCAGGAAGACAATTTTATTGTCAGGGGGCGCTGTTGGACATGCCCCCTGAGACATCTGGTGAGAGATTCAGGACCTCAATCCCATGGAGACTGAATGCTGATGAGAGCAACCAGGCTTGTAATGACAGCAAATAAGTCAAGAAGACAGGATCCTGGCTCCGTAGGAACTAGAGAATGGCTTCTGACTCCCAGGGTATTCAGCAAAGCCAGCGTGTGTTTGCTCTGTCTCCTAATACCACAGCACCACCAGGTGTCCAGGCAGTATATTACTCTCTCTATATATTTTATTATTATTATTATTATTATCATTATTATTGTTATTTTATTCCTGTTCTCAATATTTTCCTTAGTTTCTTTCTTTCTTTTTTGTGGCATTGTTTTTTGTTTGGTTTGGTTAGGTTTGGTTGCATTTTTATTTTTTCATTTGTATTTTCTTCAATACAAAGGATCCTCCATTTTTGTTACAGTTTTTCAGCCCCTTTTATTCTTTTTTTTTTTCTATTTCATTTTTTCTCTGTGTTAGAGATTTTTCCATTTTTGTCACCTTTCCTACATAAATTTCTCCTACAACAACTAATATATTCCTTTTTTTTCTTATAGAATTAATATTTTTAATTTTCTTTATTTAGTTTTCTTTCTTTTTTTCTTTCTTTTTTCTTTTCTCTGAGGGCTGAGGGTTCATGGCATTGGCCTATCTGGCAGGTAACAGCATTGGTCTGGCTCTAGGACATCACGAACTTGTGGTCTAGTGTATCCTTCTAGCTTTGGCCTTTGGAAAGATGATATTGATAGGTCATCACTGCAACATATTGCTGATTTTTTTCCATACTTGGTGGAGCTGGGGTCTTGCTTTTTCCCAGGATGGCAATGAGATCCTGACCTTGAGTGACCCATTCAGCCCAGCCCCCCAAAGTACTAGAGTTGTGGATATAAGTCAAAGCACCCAGCTGAGCACCACCATTTTTCCTATTGCTCTCTTTGTCTCTTTCTGTCCTTCTCCCCTTTTCTTAAATTATTTCCTTTTGCCTCCCTTTCTTTTTTTTTATTCTTTTAATTCCTTTCTCCCTTCTCACTCTTTACTTTTGGCCTTATACCAAAAGGCCACTTCAACACCTAAGCTCAGAGACAAGGTAATTTAAAATGAAGGAGGTAGTGAGAGGAAAAAGTAGGGGAAGGCAGTGAACAGGAAGAAAACACATGAGGAAGAACGAACAGAAAAATTCTGGCAACGTGAAAAACTAGAACAGGGTACGCCCTGCAAGGGATCCTGAGGTAGCCACCTCAGAAGATTCCACCTATACAGAATTAATGGAGTGTCAGTGCCCATAGCACAGTGGTTACAGCACCAGCCACACACACTGAAGGTGGTGGGTTCAAACCCAGCCCAGGCCAGCTAAACACCTGTAACAAAAAATAGCCGGGCATTGTGGCAGGCACCTATAGTCCCAGCTACTTGGGAGGCTGAGGCAAGTATCACTTAAGCCCAAGAGTTTCAGGTTGCTGTGAACTGTGACACCATAGCACTCTACTGAGGATAACATAGTAAGACTCTGTCTCAAAAAAAAAAAAAAAAAAAAAAAAATATATATATATATATATATATATATATAAATGGAAATGACAGAAAGGGAATTTAAAATATGAATGGCAAAAACAATAAAGAGAATTGATGAGAAAGTAAAAAATACTCAGAAGGAAATCCAAAAACAGAACCAAAGGATGAAAGATATGAAGAATATAGAAAGGATATGGTGGAGCTTAACAAACTGAAGAAGTCAATCAGGGAACTTAAAGATGCAATAGAAAGTATCAATAACAGATTAGACCATGGAGAAGAAAGAATCTCAGACCTAGAAGATAAAGCTCTTTTACTAACCCAGGTAGTCAAAGAGACAGAAAAGAGAGAGAAAGCAGAACACTCACTCGAAAAATTATGGGATTTCATGAAGCATTCAAACGTATGAATTACAGGGATCCCTGAAAGGGAAGAAGAGCCCCCAAAGAATGGAAGCCCTACTGGAGGATATTATAAGTGAAAATTTCACAATATCACTAAAGATTCCAAAACACTCCTTTGGAGGGATAGCAAATGCCAGGTCTTCTCAATACAAATAGAGCATGTTCAAGACACATTGTCATGAACCTGTGCAAAATCAAGATAAAAGACAAAATTCTGCAAGCAGCCAGGAGTAAGCACCAACTGACTTCCAGGGGCAATCCATCAGAGTGATAGCAGATGTTTCACCTGAAACTTTCCAAGCAGGAAGAGAATGGTCATCTGATTTTAACCTTCTTAAACAAAACCATTGTTTCATATGGAACTAAAAGAAAAACAAAGCTGGAGGCATTACCCTATCAGTCTTTAGGTTATATTACAAGTCCAAAGTGATCAAAACAGCATGGTAGAGGCAAAAAATAGAGGCATAGATGTATGGAATGAAAAAGAAAATGAAGAGATGGAAGCAGTCTCTTACAGCCATCTGATCTTTGATAAACCAAACAAAAGCATACAATGGGGAAAAGAGTTCCTGTTCCATAAGTGGTGCTGGGAGAACTGGATAACCAGTTGTAGGAGAGTGAAACTGGACCTGCACCTTTCGCCACTTAGAAAAATTGATTCAAGATGGATAAAAGATTTAAATCTATGACATGAAATGATAAATGTCCTAAAAGAAAGTGTGGGAAAAACTCTTCAGGATGTTGGCCTGGGGAAAGATTTTATGAAGAAGATTTCCATGACAATCACAACAACAACAAATATAAACAAGTGGGACTTAATTAAACTGAAAAGCTTCTGCACAGCTAATTAAAGCAAATAGACAACCTTCAGAATGGGAAAGGATATTTGTGTGTTACAAATCTGACAAAGGCTAGACTAGGCTCTATAAAGAACTCATGTTAATCAATAAAAAAAGACCAAACAATCCCATCTATCACTGGGCAAGAGACATAAACAGAACTTTCTCTGAGGAAGATAGATGAATGGCCAATAAACATATGAAAAAATGCTCATTGTCCTTGATTGTCAGAGAAATGCAAATCAAAACCACCCCGAGATCTCACCTCACCCCAGTGAGAAAAGCCCACATCACAAAGTCCCAAAGCTGCAGATACTGGCATGCATGTGAGAGAGGGGAACACTTTTACACTATTGGTGGGACTGCAAACTCACACAGCCTCTATGAAAAGAAGTATGAAGAATCCTCAAAGAACTCAAATTAGAGTTCCCATTTGATCCTGTAATCCCATTACTAGGCACATACCCAGAAGAAAAAAATCATTTTATCCTAAAGACATGTGCACTAGATTGTTTATTACAGCTCAATTTACCATCACCAAAATGTGGAAACAACGTAAATGTCAATCAACCTAAGAATGGATGAAGAAACTGTGTTATGTGGACACCATGGAGCACTATTCAGCCATATAAAAGACGGAGACTTCAGATCTTTCATATTCTCCTGGATGGAACTGAAATTCATTCTTCTTAGTAAAGTATCACAAGAATGGAAAATGAAACAGCCAATGTACTCAGTACTAATGTGAAGCCCACAGATGATGTAACATACACTTACGTAAGAGAAAAGTTCAATTCAATTCAGTTTGTGGGCAAAGGGATGGAGGCAGGGGGTGAGGAGAGGCGGGAGGAGGATGGGTGTGCTCCCACTTAATGGGCACACTGTAAGGGTATATGCCATATCTCTTGGGTGTGGGATACAACCACAGAAGGGACTCTACTTAACAAATGCAAATATTGTAACCTGGTTGTTTGTACCTTCACATTTACCCAAAAGAAAAAATATATATATTAAATTAAAGAAGCCAGGCACAAAAGGCCACATAGGCTTTGTTTCCATTGATACAAAACCTCTAGAATAAGCAAATTCACAGTGACAAAAAGTCAATTAGGAATGGCCCAGGACTGAGGGGACTTGGAATGGCGTGTGTGTGTGTGAATTCTTATTAGTACAGGATTTCCTTGGGGATGATGAGAATGTTCTGGAAGTAGGTAGTCATGACAACTGCACAACCCTATGACTGTACTTAAAACCGCTGAACTGTGTGCTTTGAAAGGGTAAATTTATGGTAAGTAAATTAGATCTCAATTTTTTTAAAACCATTTCTTGCAACCTTGAATATTATGCCAAAAGAAGGTCTGTGTCATCCCTGAAGTTGAATTATTGTCTGAGCCACATCAGAGGGAACCGTTCAGAGCCGTGAATGGGATTTTTTCTTATTTGCAGTGGGTGGTGTCATTCCCCACCCACCTGTCAAGAATCATCACTAGTTGCTTCAACGGGGGGTGGGGGGTCTATAAGTAGAACCCAACAAACCGGGAAGTGGTGGCTTCTGCTCTGTGTCTGGGTGGGCATTGGGTAGCTGTCTGTGTCACAGGCTTGGATGGCTGGCAACAGAGGCCAAGGCTGCACAGCCGGGGCTCTCTGGGGCTGGCATGAGAGGGGAGTGCAGGGGACATATTTAAATGCTTATTGCTTATGAATTTGATTACAGTTTGTCTCAGCACTTGAGGCCAATTACCCTGAGATTTTGAAGAATTTAATTGTTGTTAGAGGTGAGTGAGCCAGTCAGGATTTGCGTGAGTCAGGGGCAGGAGATGTGGAAGTGACAAAGTGGGCACCTGAGACCCCAGGACTCCACTCACCCAGCTAGTGGCCCAAGGTGTAGCTCCATGCCTGTTTCAGCCCCCGAGCTATTCGCTGGGGCCTTCACCCTGGTCAAATCATACTCAAGTGAGGAGACATGCAGGAAGGTGGAGATTCTGGGAGGTGAGTGAGCTTTCTCAGGCCTCCTTCCCAGCCTGAACCAGAGCCAAGGGTTGCATCCAAGGGCATTAGGCTCTGACCCCCAACTGCTATTGAGGCCTGTTTCCTTGTGGCAGCTCCTGAGGCCAGTGTGCCCACCCACCAAAGACTAAAGAGGCAGCATGGGTGGGGTCCCCAATTTGAGGCTGGGAGATCTGGATTTGAGAATTGGCTTTGCCAATTATTAGCTTCAAGTGGGGTGAGTCACCTGCTCTCTCTGGGTCTTAGTTTCCTTATCTGTAGAAAGGGGAGAATGAGATCTAAGTTTTCCAAGTCATGCAATTAATAGTGTTTAGAAATTTGGAAAACACAGAGCAGGCATGTTGACTCATGCCTGGAACCCTAGTGCCCTGGGTGGCTGAGGTGGGAGGATGGCTTGAGCTCAGGAGTCTGAGATTACTGTGAGCTAAGGTGAGGCCATGGCACCCGGTGACAGAGTGAATCTCTGTCTAAAAAAAGGAAAATACAGAAATGTATAACAAAGGGTGGAAAATCCTGTCAACCAGAGAACTACTGTAGACACTGTCTTTTTCAGAGGATTACATTTAGAAAAACATTCTGGGGCAACAGAGGGAGAGGAGGTCTCTTGCCTCAGAAACTCCCTGATGCCTGCCCCAGAACATGACCTTCCCCCTTGGCCTGTTTCTGGACTTGTGTTACTTTAGCCAGTAGCTCCAGGAATGCCTGCTCCTCCCAGGCCATGTGAGAGCTGCTCCCCACCCCACCCTACAGGGACGCCCTGTCCAGATTCCGAGCATGTCTCTTCTGTTCTTGGTGGCCTTCATCTGCCTGTGCTGGGTCAACACCTGCTGCTTTCCACAGCCATTAACTTGTGAACCTACACAACTCTCCGTGGACTCTTTGAATGGTGTGTGCCTCTCCACACCAGACAGAGTCATTGGTATTAATGGGTTTGTATCCATCACAGTTCATGAAGCATGTGGAGAGGAGCACAGATGGGGTCACCAGCTCAGGCCCTGGGCACCAGGCAAGCCATCTCCGGCTCTTAGTATACTCCCACGTCCTGTGTGTCCCTGCATCCTCGGCCATTGTGGTGACAACTGTTAACAGCTGGGCAGGCAGCCCCTCTGTGCATGCTCCAGCTCCGTGACAGTTCCCATCACGCTACCCTGACAGGGCTCAGGTGTGCCACTCACCATGGCCTCCAGGAAAACCCGCAGCCACATCGGGGACAGCGCACCTCAGGAGCGGTGGGGCGGGAGGCCGGCTGGGACCGGGCACCTCAGGGGCGGTGGGCAGGAGGCTGGGTCTTTGGTCCAGGAGCACAGACAAGCTATCCGAATGTTCATTAGCCAATCCAGATGGCCTGGTTACCTGGGTCAAGTCAACCCACCCTCCTAATGCCCTTTGCGCCATTTTTTTTTTTTTTTTTTTTTAGCACATCCCAGCATGTTATTAATAAAAAAGTCTCCTACCTTTTATATCAGTGAATTTGCGTTTGATTGACATTGGGCTCTTTCCCCTAACACTTATCACCGAATAAAGTCTGTCTTCATTGCCCTTAACTTGGGTCTGGCTTTGTTTATCTCTGACACTACCAAGTTATAGGATGCAGCCGGGATTGTGCAAAGTTCTATCCGGCAGCACTGGATAACAGGATGGCCTGATCGACTCTTCCAAAGAGAGGATCACCTGAGTCAAATTGATCCTTCATCTCTTAGGCGATGACTCCTGCAAATGGTTCAGCCACTGGGCAGAATTTTAAAGAAGCAAATCACACCAACAGCTGGTAACAACAGGATAGTGTGAAAAGGCATTCTGGAGGAGGGAAGGGGCATATTAGGCTGTAAACCGACTAACCCACCCAACGTGAACTTGAAAAGTGTGACTGAGGTCACAAGCGAAGTTTAACTACAAATAGTAAATTCAGCCTAGTATAACCCCACATCCTGTGGGTCCACCTATTCTCGGCCATTGTGGTGACAATCTTCACCTTGGGAGAAGTCCCCAGGTTCCATGTCCCCAAAGTTGAATAACTCAGAGTTGTAACACCAAAACATATCGAATGAAAATTTTATATTTTTGTTTGGATCTTTTCAGATAACAACTCCAACAAAAGAGTAAGCTAATTTGGAAACTCAACATAGATGCCAAAGTACGGAGCTGAAGCCCATGGCTACGCTATAGGGAGGGAGAAGAGCGAGTTACAAATAATGAAAGTAATTTCAGAAGGATGTTTACGAACAGGCTTAAATGTAATCATAGTAGTAATTTTTGGAATCATTAGATTGCTACATTGGCTTTTCAAGATGTTAGAAGTGCTCGAAAGGATAGACTGTAAAAGTGTGTAATTTATAGACAGGACGTACTTTCCTGAACCCTTAAAATCCCCTGCATGAGCCTGCCGACCCCTCTGGTGTGGAACAGAGGAGAGGCACTGACCTCTCCCTACTCACACTTGCTCCTCGCAGGTCCTCTCCACACCACCCTGAATCTTTGTGATAGACTCCAGGCTGGTTTCCTGCTCTGAATGTTGGCTGCCCCCAGGTCATTCTTCACAGTGGGCCCAGGGTTTTCTAGGAGATGGCTCCTCTTCTGGGCAGAAGTGGAATCACATTGCTCTCTTCCTCTAAAACCTTCAATGGCTCCCCATCACTGAGAGGGGATGGCCCCAACCCCCCACCAATTCCTTGGTGACCTGACCTCAGTCTTCCTGAGCACACTGCCCTTGTTGTGTCCCTCTTCTTTCTGAGCTCTGTGAGTCACTGTGGGTGGTCACCTCTGCCTAGAATGTCCTCTTGTTTCTACCATAGAGGCAGGGTGTAAATGCTGTCTCCTCCAGGGGACATTCCAGGACCTCCTAGTTCAGCACTCTAGCTTAGGTCTTTCCTAGAATGCGCTATCTTCAGGGAGCCAAGACAGGTGGTAGTTGAGGACGCAGGCCCTGAGTCCAGATAGATAAGGATACAGGTCTGGACTCTAGGCCAGCTGCAGTAGCTCATGCCTGGAATCCTAGCACTCTGGGAGGCCAAGGCAGGAGGATCTCTTGAGCTCAAGAGTTTGAAACCAACCTGAGCAAGAGTGAGACCCTATGTCCACTAAAAATAGAAAAAAAATTAACCAGGTGTTGTGGCAGATAATCTGTAGTTCCAGCTACTCAGACACTGAGGCAAGAGGATCATCTAAGCCTGGGAGTTTGAGGTTGCTCTGAGCTTCTGAGCTGAGCTAACACCAAGGCACTCTAGACTGGGGCAACAGATGGAGACTGTCTCAAAAAAAAAAAAAAAAATTTATATATATATATGCCTTACTTTTACCAGCCCCTGGAGCTCAGTCTCTACATGTGTAAAATGGGACCATGGCTACAACGATGAACATGGCGAATGTAGCCCAGGCCTTTGTGCTATGGTCAGATAGCCACAACAGGCACCGTCTGATGGGAGCAGTGCTCTGGAAAAGGAGGAGCAGGGTTCTGCCTGAGCATTGGACTAGGGGATCAGAGGAGGTAAGGCACTAACTAGGCAGAGTTGGGGGCAGAAGGAACAGTATGTGGTATGCAAAGGCTCTGTGGTAGGGGAAAGTAGCAAGGGGAGATGGATGGTACCACACACCCCCAAGCTGCTAGCCTGTGGCTTGGGAGGGGACTGGGGGCCAGGGGCCTCCTGGCTTTTGGAGGGAAAGAAAGACAGAAATGCAAGGGTGGCCTCAGGATCCCAGACCTTAACCCGCCTCTGTGTTTAGGGCAGTGGTCAGGCTCCTCTTGCCACCTCCTCTCTCTCCCAGGCCCTTCCTGAGGAATAGAGTCACATCAGGCCCTGCCTGTCTCTGGGGCCACCCTGAACTGGTAGGGAAAGCCAACAAAACTCCTCCTGACTGGGCCTAATCTTCACCTCCCAGTCAGGCCCAGGTGTGAAGCCACTCTGCCCTGGTACCCGTGTCAGGCAGACATCCTCTCCCAGCCCTCTGTCCAGAGTCACTCAAGCCAAGTCCTACATATCTGGAGGGGTATCCAGTGGCATCTGTCTGGTCAAGAGGAACAGGGAGGGACAAATGTAGCAACAGTATGGACCCAGAGCAGACAGGGGCTCCTGCAAAGCCTCATCTCGCTCCCCACAGTCACCCCAGGAAGTGTCCTTCAGTTGGCAGGTCACAGGCCTTAATTAGGACTGCCAGCAGGCACCTGCGGTCAGTGAGGGGTGGTGGAACTATTTGCAACACCTGGAAGGCAGGACGGCATGGTGCCACAGTGAGTGGGAGTGAGGGTGTAGGATGAAGTTTGCACACCATGACAACACTGTCATCCAAGTCAAGATTCTCAGCTCTCGGGTCAGAGGCGGAATGGGGGCTGGAAGAGAAGAGCACACCACAGAGGAGCAGAGTCATCAGAGGCCGGAGGAAGGGCCTGTGTGCTGCAGGCTGGTCGGGGGGCATCTGCCTGGAAAGACAGGAACTTGCAGGTGACTTGAGTCCCTGGGAACTCAGAAAGCAGAAAGAAACAGTGCAATGGCAGCATCTGGCCCCACACCAGCCTGCCTGGATTCCAGTCCTGGTTTTGCTGCTTCTGCAGGAAGCTCTTTGAGCTCCTGTTTCCCAGTCCATAAGGATAATGGCAGGTCCCACAGCACAGCACAGCCACAAGGATCAGACTCACTGACTCTGCACTGCCCAGTGCAGCAACTGCTCCCTACGTCTCCCACTGTGCTAGGACTGCCTCACACTGAATGGCTTAAAGGACGGCATTTGAATCTTTCACAGTTCTGGGGGCCTAAAGTTCAAAGTCAAGGTGCCGGCAGGGTTACTTCCTTCTAAGGCCTGTGAAGAACCTGTCTCATGTCCCTCTACCTCCTTACAGTTTGGTGGCAATCTGTGGCTCTCCTTGACTAGCAAAAGCATCACCCTCATCTCTGCTTTCACCTTCACATGGTGCATCCAAATGGCCCCCACTCCAACATGACCTCTACCTACACCTGCAGTGACCCTATTTCCAGGGCAAGGGCCAATTCTGAGGTAAGGGGGAGTTAAGACTTCAACACAGGAATTGAGGGGGAGACATGAGTCAACCCTTAACACCTCATGGGGCCTATTAAACACTCAAAATGTGGTGTGTTGAAATTGAAATATGCTGTATTAAACACATGCTGGACTTTGAAGACTTGGTACAAAAAAAGAAAGCTATCTCACTAGTAATTATTAATGAGATAATCTAATTTGTTAGTCATATTGGTCATGTGATAAACTAATAATGTTTGGATATATTATTAAAATGAATTTTTCTGTGGCTGCCAGAGACTCTTTTTTCTTTCCTAGAGAAAGCCTGTTGCCCAGTCTGGAGTACAGAGTGACACGATCATAGCTTGCTGTAACATTGAACTCTGGCTGGCCAGCTGTAGTCGCTCATGCCTATAATTCTAGGACTCTGAGAGGACAAAGCTGGTGGATGGCTTGATCTCAGGAGTTTAAGACCAGCCTGAGCAAGAGCAAGACTCCATCTCTACTAAAAATAGAAAAACTAGCCAGTTGTCATGGAGGGAACCTGTAATCCCAGCTACTTAGGAGGCTGAGGCAGAAGGATTACTTGAGTCCAGGAACTGGAGGTTGCTGTGCGCTAGGCTGATGCCATGGCACTCTAGCCAGGGGCAACAAAGTGAGACTCTGTCTCAAAAAACAAAAACATTAAACTCTGGGCTCATGGGTTCCTCTCACCTCTGTCTCCAGATTAGCTGGGACTACAAGGCACATGCCACCATGCCCAGCCAATTTTTAACTTTTTTGTAGGGATAGGGTCTTGCTATGTTGTCCAGGCTGATCTCAAACTCCCAACTTCAAACTCCTGGTTTCAAGTGGTCCTCCCACCTCAGCTTCCCAAAGTGCTGGGATTGTAGGCATAAACCACCATGCGGGTCTGCTAAAGAATTGAAAGTTATCCGTGTGGCTCCTATTATTTTCTATTGGACAGCACTGAGGTAACATTTACAAATCCTTAGAGCAGGGCCTGGTAAATAGAAAGTACCTATCAGTGCTAGTTAAATGAAAGCATCTTTGGAAGTGACTTATTAACTGTGGCATTTTTAAATATGACTTTTCACATTCCTCAGAAACTAGCAAAAGTTAAACCATCTCTACAAAGAAAAAAAAAAAAAGAAAGAAAAGAAAAAGAAACATTAGTCTAATGTGGTGGTACATGTCTGTAGTCGCAGCTACTTGGGAAACTGAGGTGGAGGATCCCTGGAGACCAGAAGTTTGAGGCTACAGTGAAGTATAAATGTGCTACTGCACTCTAGTCTGGACAACAGGGTGAGATTTTGTCTCTTTAAATAAAGAAGTAAATAAATACGATGGGAACCAGTACGGCCTCAAAGAAAAACACACACATACAGAAACAAAAACTAGGGAAAGTTGAGACTGATTTCTTGTGTTGTTCAGGCCTTTCTTTCACTGAGTAGGTTTGTGTTTACATTCCAGAAGCAGAAGGCACATATTGTGTGGTCCTATCTTTTCCAAATTGTTTTGTTGTGTTTTTTCCATGTTTCTATAAACTCATCAACCCCATTAAATGCTGTAGTTTACTTAAAATTTATTTCCAATTTTCCATTTAGCAATGAACTAATAATTTAAAGCTTAAAATACTTTCTATCAGGATTATTCTTGGGCAAAGTGGTAAAATAGTTAAGGATGCTAATGTGTATTGTCTAGTAATTTCTCGGAAAAGATGGATTAATTTTATACTCCTGCCAGCAATGTATGAAAGTCTCCATTTCACCAACTTCTAACTGACTTTATTATTAATATCATTTTTTAAAAAAAGAGTACGTGCTTATTTTGTTTGGGTTTTCTATTGACTCATCAGAGGAAAAAAAAAATCTCATTGCTTGAATACACATTTCTTTGATGGCCCTGGAGATTGAGCATTTATTCACTTGATAAATGCACAGAGTATATTTCTGAAAATTGGTGTTTTGAGTTCTTTGCCCATTTATTTCTTGATGCCTTACTATTTTTCTTATCAACGTGCATGAGCTCCTTATGAAGATACCAATTTTTTTCTGTTTACTCATTTATTTTGAGACCAAATTTTACTCTGTTGCCTTGGGTAGAATGCTGTGGCATCTTAGCTCACAGCAACCTCAACCTCCTGGGCTCAAGTGATCCTCTGGCCTCAGCCTCCTAAGTAGCTGGGACTACAGGTGCCCTCCATGACACCCAGCTAGTTTTGCTTTTATTTTTGTTTGTTTGTTTTTTCCTTTTATTTTTAGTAGAGACAAGGTCTCTCTCTTGCCCAGGCTGGTCTCAAACTCCTGAGCTCAGGTGGCCCACCTACTTCAGCCTCCCGGAGTGCTGGCATTACAGGTGTGAGACACCGCGCCTGGCCAAGGTACCAATTTCTGTACATTTTATTTTTCCCAAACTCACATCTGCAAACACTGACTTAATGCCTTAATTCTGTCTCTTTTTTAACAGAGTTTCATCTTTTTTATGTAGTCAAATCAATTTGCTTTCCCTTTGTGATTTCTGTCACTGCTCTTAAGCACTAACCATGCCCTTCCAGAGATGTGGAGTCATTTATACTTTCTTTTAGCATTTTTTTTTTTTTTTTTTTTTTTGGTGATTTCTTTTTTTAAGATTTAACATCTCTCCAGGGCTTAAATCACAAATGGGAGCCACACATGTAATTGTACATTTTCTGGTGGCTACATTTTTTTAAAGTAAAAGCGATTCACAGAGGATTTTTATGGCAGTGAAACTATTCTGTATTATGCTACAATGGTGAATACCTGTCGCTAAACCATTGTCAAAACCCGGGGAATATACAACACCAGACAAGAACCCTAATGTAAACTAGGAACTTGGGGTGATAATAACGTCTCTCTATAGGTTCATTGACTGTAACACGGGTACCACTCTGGTAATAGAGATTGTAAAAAGTAAAGTGACTTTACTTTTTTTTACTCTAAAAAGGTAAAATTTATCAGTTTTAAAAGGTTCAAAATTGTTTTTAAAAAATTAAAAGAAACGGGCGAAAATAACTTTAATCTTTTATTCATCCCAGTATATTAAAAAACACCATTTCAACATGTAATCACTTAAGTAAAATGAACAAAAATCGTTTACACGTTTTAGTACTACGTCATCAAAGTTTGGCTCACACGTCACACTTGCAGTGTATCTCCCTTCACGGAGCCACGTTTTTCAGTGCTGGACGGTCACACATGGCTCATGGCCACGGGGCCTGTCATCTTGAGTCTAGAACTGGGTTTGACTCCATGGGAGAACAGAGGGGGAAAGTTCCAGGGGCCCCTTTTACTGCCCCTTGGACTTCACCGCCCCCCTGCTCCTCCCTTGCCAAAGCACAGCCAGCCAACTTGTGGGAGCTCCACTTGGCTCTCATTTGTCAGCCACTGACACTCAATGGCCTCCCAAGCCATCTGTCACTCCACCCTGGCCACCTCCCGCGTGGGCTTCCCACTGTGGAGCCCACTCAGGAGCTCACCACCTGGGCCATCCCAGGATGTCCACCCCAGCAACTTCCAGCTCTGTGTCAGCCTCAGTAATAATGAAGTTATGAAACTATACTCCTAACAGCCAACACTTGATGAGCACATGTGCCAGCCTAACCCCGGGTGCATCATCTTGTGAGGGCTGGAATCATTTTGCAAACACCCTCATGAACGCAGCCCCCATGAACACTGTCAGAGCCCAGCCTGTGTTCAAGGTCATGGATGGAGCTTGGGGGGGCCCTTAGACAAAAGTCCTGGGGATGTCCTAGAAGGTTGAGCCCGGTTTATAAAAAGTCCTTCCATTTTGCTCAGAAGGGGATCCTGCTGTGTTCCCTGAAACGTGCCCCCATGTGTCTCTTACGCACCCCCACTCCCCAAGTCCCTCCTCCCCAGGCCCAGAACCAGTCGCTGCCCTTGAAGTGAGGAGGCACAGATGGGGGCCACCTGCTGCCCAACCTGAGTCTGTGCTCTGTATCCTCTTGGAGGGTCACCTCCCGGCTCCAGGTAGGGTGTGCAAGGTAAAAAACACGGTAAAAACTTCCGAGGGCGGGGCGGGGCGGGGCGGGGCGGGGCAGGACCGGCTGTCCCAGTCCCGGGCGGGACCAACAACATCTGGCCGCCTGGCAAAAGCAGGCGGTGGCTGCTGCCGGCAGACAAGCCCGGCTCACTTGCACCTTGCGCGCCCCTCTGCGCCTGAGGGCACCATGAGCGGCCGAGTTGGGGACCTGAGCCTCCAGCAGCAGGAGGTGCTGGCCAGGGTGAGGGGCATCATGGGCTGGGAGGGCTGGGAAGGTCCTCCCCGGCCAGCCTGACTCCGCAACCCCGAACCCCGCTGGAGCGCCCAGCCGGGAGAGCGCCTCGGTCCTGCTGAGGCACACGGGACAGGAGCGCCTATTTGGGGCGGCCAAATTCAGCCATCGCCTGCTAACCAACCCTGGCTCGTGTTCCTCCTCTGTGGGGAGGGAGGGGATGGCTCTGCCACCAGGGTACAGGGGCGGCCTTGGGCAGACAGACCGCCAGGTCTCACGCCCAGATTGCAACACCTGTTTTTGTGTCTCTCCACTCCTCATGGTCCAGGTCTCCCTACCTTGTTTTTTTTTTTTTTGTTTTTTTTTTTTAAAGGGAAATGGGAAAGATGTTTGGTGATTTTGAGACGTTTTGCAGGCTAGACCTGGAGCCTTGAGCTGTGGGGAAAGGGTAGATGTCCAGGCCTTAGGAGTCACAGAGCAATGTGATTGTGGGGGCCAGGGATTGGAAACTGTGACGCTGGTGGTGGTGTGTTTGTGTGGCATTGGGGGGGGGGGTTCCACAGCCTCGGCTCACACTTGCAGTCTCTGGTGGTGGTCCCAGGAGGTCACCAGATGAAGGAGGGGCCTGAGGTTAAAGAGTAGTGTCCACAGGGTTAGGAAGGATCCCCAGTACAGGAGAGAGGCCCCAGAGGATTGAGAAGTGTCCTTGATGAAGGAGAAGGGGGTCCCCTGGTGCGCCCTCTCCCTCCCCTGTGCTGATGACCCCAGGCCCTGTGCTCACAGGGGGGAGTTGATATCTGCCTTTTGGAGGTGAATGATGACAGGAATGCTCTGAGCCGGAGAGCTTTAAAGAATGTAAAAAATCTATTTTTATCTTTTCCATCCTTTAAAAATAATGAGTGCTTATCATTTTTAAAATTGGGGGAAGAGAGAAAAGTAGCAAGAAGGGACAGAGGTGAGCGAGGGTCTCTGAGGTCTAGACGACTATGCCTAGGATCATTTCCTTCTAGATTCCTCCTGAAATTAGTTTTGCCCACCTCTGGCCACACTGCGGGATGTTGCTTTCTGTATATAATGCAGTAATAAGAGGAGTTTTCCCCAAAGTCGGTGACTTTCTGTTTAACTCTAAAGGTGGCATAGCCCCCGAGGGTGGATTCTTCCTCACTCGGACCCCAGGGAAGATTCCCCACTTCCCTAGCCTTAGTCTCCTATGCACAAACAGGGGTGTGACCTTTGCTCCCTTACCTCAGAGCACAGCCTGAGGTTCAAATGAGGGAACACAGTGACCTGGAGAGGTTGTGGGTGCAGAGTTATTGCCTCTCAGAGGTCCTAATCCCTCTCCTTCCCTCCCCCCCAAAACTTCCTCCGGAACGCAGAGGCTGCAGCTGTTTGTACAAGAACCTCCATTCTGGTGCCTGTTCAGATAGTTGTGGCAGGGGCTGTTGCCCACGTCCCTTGTTAACCCTGGAGAGGTTTTACCGATATGCATTTTTAATGATGTAGACGGTACATGAATATGCTCTTATTTTAAAGCTAAAGGTGGTTTGGTGAATGGCCTCACATCTGATTCTTTTTCTAAAATTATTTACTTATTTATTTATTTGACACAGGGTCTTCTCTGCTGCATGGGCTAGAGTACAGTGGCATCTCATTGTTCACTGCAGCCTCAAACATCCTGGCTCCAACAATCCTCTTGAGTAGGCACACACCACCATGCCCAGCTAATTTTTTTTTTTTTTTTTTTTTTTTGCAGTTTTTGGCCGGGGCTGGGTTTGAACCTGCCACCTCCGGTATATGGGGCCGGCACCCTACTCCTTTGAGCCACAGGCGCCATCCTTTTATTTTTATTTTTTTAGAGGTTGGGTCTCACTTTGTAGCTCAGGCTGGACTTGAACTACTGGGCTCAAATGATCCTTCCCCTTAGCCTCCCAACGTGCAGGAATTACAGGAATGAGTTACTGTGCCTAGCAGCCTCACGTATATTTCTAATCCCAAATTCTGGTTCACAGCTTCACCTCTATACCCAGCCCTTGCCTTTAGCTCCTTCAGTCCCCAGGATATGATGTGTCCTGTCTGTCTCAGACAGGAGCCTCAATCTCTCATAAACTTCTTTAAAGTCTGCCAATGGGAAAAGGCACCCCCCAGCGGATTGGTCACCTTCCTTTCCCCTGGCTTCAATTAGTCTTTGGGGGCAGGCACTCAGAAATTTTGAGAAGGACCCAGCTTTTCTTCCTGGAACAGTGTGCTGGAGGGTGCCCCATTCCCAGATGGCAAAGTGGTTCAGCACAGCTGCTGCTACGTGCAGGGTCCCTGGGTAGGGCTGATGGCTGATGAGGGTTGGAGATGGGGTTGGTGGCCCCAGAGGTCGTGAAAGCCCCGTTGACTATCGTATTCTTCCACCCTCAGTTCCAGGAGAATGTCCAGGACCTGCTGCCCACCTTGCCTAAAGCCGATGACTACTTCCTCCTGCGCTGGCTCCGAGGTAAGGCTGGTAGGAGCTGAGAGGCAGAGGTAGGGAAGGGGGTTTCTCAGGAGAAAAGGGTGGAGGACTTGGAGGAACAGGGTTGCCAAGTCGTAAAGAATGTGCGCTCTGGAATCAGACTTCTCTGGGCTAAAATCTGAGCTCCCCTGTGCACAAGCATGGCACAACCCCCCCCCCCCCCCCCCGAGCCCATTTCTTCATTTGCAAAGTGAGGATGAGGCAGCCCCTGAGCACAGCGTCCAAGTGAGGTTGGAGCTAGACACCTCCACGGCCTCAGGATGTAATGGGGCTGCAGGCCTCAGGTCAGGCAGCGCTGAGCAGCTTCTTTCAGACTTGCCTTTGGGTCTTTCTTCAGTTGCCTGAGAACAGGGCTGTGTTGTCCCCTTAAGGAACCTAAGTGTCCTCAAGGGCACTGAGTGAGAGCCCAACAAACATTTAAGGAAGTGGATTTAATTAACAGTAGAGAAGGAGTTTCTTTTAGGAATTACAGCGGGCGGTCTAAAAAAATAATAACAGAATCCACCCAGGGCTTAGGGTAAGTGAAAATAATTCATTTTAACTCATTACATCCCATGGACTAGATTTTGAACTTGAGATGGGAGAGATGTTGGGAGTCAACCCATAAAGCATACACACAGTGCAGGGTTCGAAAACACCAGCCTTGGACTCGGGTAGAGCTGCCATTGGATCCCAGCTCTACTACGGCCTGCAGAGGGCCTATGACAAGTCCTTCCTTGTCTCTCAGCCTCACTTTCCTCTTCTGTATAATGGGCTCAGTATTGGTCCCGACCTTCAGAGTGCTGAGTTAGATGAAGTCACAGATGTGTCTGCACCTGTGTGAAGGGAACCTGTGCCCAGGAACCAACTCTTCCTTCTTTTTTGTTCTGTTTTTATCATTATTATTTTTTCATAAATTTCTTTTTTAGAACAGTGTTAGATTTTTCAGAAAAATTTCAAAGATAATATAGAAATTCCCCCCAGTTTTCCAATTATGAACATATTGATGTCATTATTGTACATTTATTACAATTAATGAATGAATATGAATATACTATTATTAACTAAAATCCATACATTACATTTGCTTATTTTTTCTCTTCCAAGGTCCCATCCAGGATCCCCCAGTACATTCAGTCACCTTATCTCCTTAAGCTGCTTTTGGCTGTGGCAGTTTCTATTCGCATTTTGTTTTGCTTTGTTTTATTTCTAAGTGAACATGTCATTGACCCCAGCCTGGGCTAAAAAAGGGTGGGAAAGTGGATTTCTTGAAGCCCCTTGATACGACATCAGTCTTCTCTCCTCTTTGGAATCTTGTTGGGTTTTGGTTTTTGGTGAAAAACCAGCTCTCAGGTACTTGGTGTGTCCTTTATAAAGGAGACATGTCGTGGAAACCTTAGGCTGCTGGGTCCTGGCAAAGGAAAATTATCCAGATTGGAGGTGGGTGGCCTGTGTCCCGATGCCTCCCACTTCATGCTATGGGCGATAGATCCTGTTGACATGGCCCCATCGTCCATGTCAACATCACCTGCGCCACTCCCTGCCTCACTAACCCCAAATACAGGTGAAGGGAGGGTGCTCACTGGGCTTGAGCTTGGCAGAGCCTCCTCCCTCTGGCCTCATGCTGAGGGGACTTCCCAACCAACCCTCCTTCTGAAGTCCTTCCCTCTGGTTTTCTTTATCTCCATCCCACATCTCTGTTCATCTCCCCAACTCAGATGCCAGTTCCATGAGGGCAGGGACTGTGCCTGCTGTTGTACCCTCAGCCTGGCAAAAAGTAGATTCTACTGAAAAAAAAAAAAAAATTTTGTTCTCGTATCCCATCAGCAGTGCCTGAATCACTG
The DNA here is from genome assembly GCA_963574355.1 of Loris lydekkerianus. NCBI lineage: Eukaryota > Metazoa > Chordata > Mammalia > Primates > Lorisidae > Loris > Loris lydekkerianus. Next base: position 36,849 of record CAUYPK010148662.1, on the reverse strand, counting down.
TCTCTAGGACAAGAAGCCACACACTGGTTCTAAATAGAAAAATCTCCTACAGACACTGCAGAGATTGTTTAAAAAGCCAATGAAAGCATATTATGAACAATATAAGCTAATAACTTTGAAACTCAAAATGAAATAGATATATTCCTAGAAAAAAATATAAGGCCAGATTCCACCAACAAGAAATAGAAAATCTCAACAGACTGATATGTTTTAAAGAAATTAAAATGGTAATAAAAATTTCTCCTCTTAGAAAACTTAGACCTCAGTGGCTTTACAGGTAAATTCCTCAGACATTTTAAGACCAGTCTATTCCTCTCTTATACAAATTTTTTAAGTTGCTTTAGAATATATGAAAGAATGAGAGTTACTTTATGAGGTTTGGGTAAGTTTGATCCCAAAGCTATATCAGGACAATAAAATTCTAGTCTTGTTCTGTTTATTAATGTAGATGTGAAGAAATCTGGATCAATATTACACAATAGCATCCAATTGGGTATTAAAACTATATAGCACAACCAAGGAGAATTTACCTTAGTCATATCAGAACAGTTCAACATCCAAATATTAGTATGTCAGTGTCATCGAAAACAATATAGTTAGAAAGAAGAAATTATGTGACTATGTCAATTAATACAGAAAAATAATTTTAAAAGGTTCAAATCTTATTTATAAGACAGAAGTCTTACCAATCTAGGAACAGAAGGAAACTTCCTTGCCTTGGTAATGATTATATAGCAAACACTCTCTTAACAAATTGAATCCTTAAGGTGAAAATTTAGCTGCATTTTCTTTAGTATCAGGAAAAAGGAAAGGATGATGACATCGGTCAGTCTTACTATGTTAACGCAGAATTAGAGATCTGGCTAAAATGTGGCTAAGATTATAGCCAGATCTGTACAGTCAGACTCCGCCAATGCTATAAAGAAAGAAAAATACAGTCATTGGCGTAAGGACTAGAAGGAAAGAAAAAAATATCTGCAGATAGGTAGGTGAGGTAGCTTACACGTTATCTTAGTTCTCTGGGAGGCTGAGGTGGGAGGATCAGCTGAGCTCAGGAGTTTTGAGACCAGCCTGAACAAGGGTGAGACCCCATCTCTGCTAAAAATAGAAAAATTACCCAGGTGTTGTGGTGGGCCCCTGCAGTCCCCGCTACTCCAGAGGCTGAGGCAGGAGGATCTCTTGAGCACAGGAATTTGAGGTTGCTGTGAGCTATGAAGCCATGACAATTTAGCCCAGGCAACAGAATGAGACTGTCCCCCCAAAAAATCTCTACAGATGATTTGCTTGTCTTTCTTGAAAACCAAAACCCAACAGGATCAACAGAAAAACTCTTGAACTAAAAAGAAAGTTCAGCAATACTTCCAGATATGAAATCAGTAGCATTTATCCAAGCACAGAGATATCCTACTGAAAAATATAGAAATCAGATACCATTCAAAACAAAGCCCATAACATATCCAGGATTTTAGGCTAGAATACAAGATCTGTACTGCAAAAACCATAACCATAGAACTGTTCTGTTCCCTTTGGTAGCCTCTATGTTTGGTAGCCTTTAGCCACATATAACCATTAAAATTAAAATTAAATTAAAATTTCAGATCTTGCCAGACGCAGTGGCCCACACCTGTAATCCCCCACCTCGGAGGCCGGGGCAGGTAGATTACCTGAGCTCAGGAGTTGAACACCAGCCTGAGCAAGAGCGAGACCCTGTTTCTAAAAATAGCTAGGGATTATTGTGGGTGCCTGTAGTCTTAGCTACTTGGGAAACTGAGGCAAGAGGATCACCTGAGCTCAAGAGTTTGAGGTTGCAGTGAGCTGTGACTCCATGGCATTCTCCAGGGTGAAGAGTAAAAGAAGACTCTGTCTCAAAAAAAAAGAAAAGAAAAGAAAAGAAAAAAGAAAGAAAGAAAGAAAGAAACCAACCCCTCCCCCCCCTTTAGATCCTCAGTCACACTTGTCACATTTCAAACCACAGGCAACTAGTGGCTGCTATTTTGAGCAACTCCAGTATAAGATGTTTATACCATCACAGAAAGTTCTCTTGGACAGCATTGACCCAGAAAGTTCTGTTGGACAGTGTTAACATGGATTATTTGAAAAGCTATATAGTGCAGAGCAAAGATCAGGCGGGTGAACTTGCTGGCTTGTTTTCAAATATTTGCTGAGTTGCCACATAGACAAGCCATTACATATATTTGTTTGACCGCTGACGATGGGGCTGGAATCATTGCTAGGCAGATTTGCGCTCAGTCCAAGCTGAGGAATGGAGTAGGCTGCCTGCTGAGGTCGTGAACTCCTCATCATGGGAGATAATGAAGGCTGAGTGGTGGCCTTAGTAGTTGTTTCTGGAGGTTCAAGATCAGAGAGGAGGCATGGAAAGCATCTCAGGGCCATTCCATTTGAAAATCTCTGACCCTGCATCTTCTTGCAGCTCCATCAATGTCAAATTCCTCAGTGAGCCAATGGTCTCAAAGAACAACCGTCATAGCATTTCCAAAATAGAGCATTATGTTTTAAATTAAAGTGTATCTATTTCTTTGAATTAAGCAATCACAACAATAGCTACCATTTATTGAGAACTTACATGAGCCAAGTACTGCATCAAACCCTTTATTTACCTTTTTTCATGCTGTTCTATAGAACTGAAAAATTTATTTTCATTTAACAGTTGGTTAGAAAAATCTAGGGCTCAGAGAAGGTAAGTGACTGCTCAAGGTTGCACAGGAAATAAAAAGGCAAAACTACAATTCAAGGCCAAGTTGATCTGATTCGAAATCCCATGCTTCTCACTACATATAACACTTTGAGGGAGGGTCGCTGCTTACTGGGCAGGCATTGAATATTATGGGCTAGATCAACTTTTAGAATGAACAGTTTGGGCAGCCATAGCTCTGTGGTTAGGGCACCGGCCACATGAACCAGGGCTGGTAATTTCAAACTCAGCCAGGGTCTGCTAGAACAATGACAACGATAACAAAAAAATAGCCAAACATTGTGGCTGGGTGCCTGGAGTCCCAGCTATTTGGGAGGCTGAAGCAAGAAAAATCACTTCAGCCCAAGAGTTTGAGGTTGCTGTGAGCTGTGACACCATGGCGCTCTACCCAGGGCAACATAATGAGACTCTGTCTCAAAAAAACAAAAAAAAAAGAACAGTTTAAAAAACATCTGGTAACTTGAAATCAAGGGTCCTCGAAAGTCTAATAGAGGATTAAAGATCTTTATTTTTTAATAAAAACATTTCCAGGCCAAGCTCAGTGGCTCATGCCTGGAATTCTAGCACTCTGGGAGGCCGAGGTGGGAGGATTGCCTGAGCTCAGGAGTTTGAGGTTCTGTGAGCTATGATGATGACACCAGCTCAGGAGTTTGAGGTTCTGTGAGCTATGCTGATGACACCGCTCCACACTAGCCTGGGTGACAGAGTGAGACCCTGTCTCAAACAAAAACAGCCCAAACCGTTTCCAGAGTCTCAATGTGTTCTCGGTGTGTCAGGAGGAAGGGGCTGGGGACGCCCTCCCTATTTCCTCACATGCTTTTAGGAAACTGCTCACTCTAGATCCAGCCTTGAGTCTCTTCCTGCCTCATCTTTTCGCAGCTCGGAACTTTGACCTACAGAAATCCGAGAACATGCTCCGGAAGGTGAGGCTCCATGAGTCTTAGTGTCCCAGAGCATGCACCCCAGGGATTAGGACAAAGAATGAGGACTCTTGCCCTGTCCCCTTTTCATGTTTCATCTTGGATCCTTTTCTGCATCAGGCCCAAGTTTCCCGCAGGCCCCCCTCCCATCCCCATCCCCAGGGCTACGTTGGTGCAACCCATGCATGCTCTGCCAGGATCTTGGCCACTGTGGGCAGAGAACTGGCTTGGTGTCCACAGGTGCCCCAGTGACCTTTGAGACAGACAGCATCTGTAGTTAGCTCCTGCCTTGTCTCTGCAGCATGTGGAGTTCCGGAAGCAGCAAGACCTGGACAACATCCTCTCCTGGGAGCCACAGGAGGTGAGCCGCATGCAGTGTCCCCCAGGTCGGCTGAGGACCCCTCCCCCCCATGTCCGGCCTCCTCCTGGGCTGGTTTGAGTCAGGCTCTTACCCACATGCCCAGGTACTCCAGCTGTATGACACAGGAGGTCTATGTGGCTACGACTATGAAGGCTGCCCCGTGTGGTTCAACATCATCGGGACCCTTGACCCCAAAGGTCTCCTCCTGTCGGCCTCCAAGCAGCAGCTGATTCGGAATCGCATCAAGGCCTGTGAGCTGCTTTTGCATGAGTGTGAGCTGCAGAGTCAGAGGGTGAGCACCTGGGGTGGGGAGAGGGCTGTGGTGGCCTTAGTCTGTCTAAAGGGTGGCACCCTACCCCCAGCCCTCAGCCCTCAGAGCTCTGGAGGAATGTGGGCTTCTCCCACTGTTGCCCATCCATGAGCATCTAGCATGGGCGCGGCACTCCACTGGCATGAGTCAAGGGCCACCAAAGCCACATCCGAAACTGACCTTGGGTATAGCTCTGTTCTCCTGGAACCCTGGGAATAGTGGACAGTCAGCTTTGCTTTTGAAATGATTCCTCAGTGTAAACTGCTTAACTAGAAACACCCGATGAATGAGCCACTTCTTTGGGCATTCCCAAAAGCAGTGACCCACATCCCTTGTGGGACCCTGAAAGCTACCATAGAGTCGCTACAAAAAATATTGAGTCGTATGGGGAGTCGTATGGGCTCCTAAGCCAAGAAGGACTCCATGTCCACCATTGTGGATCTCATCTCCTTGTCCGCGAGCTGTCCACTGGCCACCTGTATCCTTCAGACTGAATCTAATGCTGTGTGTGGTCTTGTTGGTTTTGTGAGTCTAAGTGTCTAGATGAGCTTAAGAGGAAGACCCCCCTTTCCCCTGGTGTGAGCTGTGATGTCCTTGTAGCACAGTTTGGTTAATGTCTGACTCCACATGACAAGGGCATGGCCTGTGTCATCAACACCTGGCATGAGGCTGGACACAACCGAGTCCCTCAACAGAGATCTGTGGCGTGAGTTGCAAAGCTCTGACCAGTGCCAGGTTTGAGACAATGTATGCCTCTCAAACAAGATAGCTGATCTCAGTGGGTTGACACAGTTTCTTCACCTTCACAAATGTCCCAAACTGGAGCTGATAATATAATGACACTAATAATATCTAGTAGTATTTGTCAGGGGCCTGCCACGTGCCAGGCACTGGGCTCTTTGTGCATTATCTTATTGGATGCTCACAGAAGTTCTGTCAGATCATGGAAGTATCTGGCATTATTTTATGGAGGAAGAAACTAAGAGTTAGAGGGGTTGAAAAGTAGCCTGAGGCCATGCAGCATAGCTCTCTGGCTTGGACACAGCCATGGGGCCACACATTGTCTATCATTGCACATGAAGATGTCCAATGAGTCATGAATGATGTCTTCAATTCCGTGGTTACCTTTGCTCACAGTGTGGGTCAGACTGTGCCAGGGCTCAGGTGTAGCACCGCCTCAGAACCTAGATGGGCTCCATCTGTTTGGAAAACACTGTGGCCTGCCAGCAGGTGTAGTGTGGCAGGGCAGTAGGGAAGAAGGGCTTGAGTTTCTCTGGCTGAGGTCTCCCAGCTGGAGCTGTGGCCTGACCAGTATATCTGCTCTATCCCATGCAGCTGGGAAAGAAGATTGAGATGGTGCTGATGGTGTTTGACGTAGAGGGCCTGAGCCTGAAACACCTGTGGAAGCCAGCTGTGGAGGTCTACCAGCAGGTAAGGTGGGTGGCTGAGGCCAGAGCAGCAATGGTTCCCAGGCCAATGAGGAGCTGCTGCCCACACCAGCCTGGGAACCTTGGTCCATGGAGGAGCGACAAGGCCAGCCAGTGACGCTAGCCTGGGGTCCACTCTCCAAGAAGAAAGAATAACTCAAAGGAGGAAGCATGGGGAAGGCAACATGGGCTGGGACAGGCCTCTTGTCTCAGCAGCTCAACCGAGTACTGCCTCTGCACTGGGTTTCTGCTGCCTCAGAAACCCAGGGGTGGGGATGCTAGAGCCTGGCCTTGACCACACTTGTCTTAACTCCACAGTTTTTTGCCATACTGGAAGAAAATTATCCTGAGATGCTGAAGACTTTAATTATCATTCGAGGTGAGCCCATGACCGGATGAATCCTGGGGGAAGGAGATGCTGGGAATGATGGGGACAGTGGATAAACTATCCAGTTCAGGGCTTTTCAAATCATCCTTTGTGAAGGACAAGTTTTTGTTTGGCTTCTGGTTTTGGTTTGTAATTCCAGTCCTGCACAGACTGATACTTGTGTAATATACAAAAATGTGGCTGGTATATGGCAGCAGCCATGTCAGCTAAGTTTCTAAACGTTTACTGTTATTGTATTTACTTATTTCAATGTGGACTAGAAACATATAGTCTGTGGACCATGCTGGTTGATGGACACACTTTCAGTGGAAATGGCCCCTGTCTGCTATGGCTTTATAGTAAGGGAGTCACTGCATATGCTCTGGAATCAGGTGATCTGGGTTCAAATCTCGCCAGCCCTATGACATTGAGGAAGTTTGTTTAACTTCACTGAGCCTCAGTTATCCCACTCTGTAAAACAAGGATACAAGGGCATCCTCATAATGTAGCTGTGAGGTTAAACGACACAGTCTATGGAGGAGGCAGAGCATGGAGCCCAGCGCAGAGGCAGGACTTGGTTGAGCGATTCAGGGTGGGACAAGAGGTCTAATGCAGATGTCTCATCTTCTTATACCCAAGAGGATTTCAGGGTAATGTGGAAAAACCTTGAGTGTGGAAAGGAAGAGTTACCAAGAGGGAGTCAACTTTGCTGACGTGGGTGCCAACTTGTGCCCAACACCTTACAACCGGGCTAGGGAAGACAGCTATTTATTGAGAGACAGGTGCCATGATGAATGTTGCAGATACATTATTTAATCTCTATTTAGAGTTAAAAGCACTAAGACTCAGAGAGGGTAAGTCATTAGCTGAAAGTTACACAGGATGAAATGGCAGAATCCGTATCTATCTAAATCCTGTCTAGCACATACCCTTATTCATGGCTTTATATACCCAAGTCCTCTCTTGTCTAGATCCCCAAGGGAACTTCATGTGTTTCAGCCTCCAAACTGTTCCCTGTGGCCTTCAACTTGGTCAAGTCATTCATGAGTGAGGAGACACGCAGTAAAATAGTGATTCTGGGAGGTGAGTGACTTGGCTTCCTGGCTGTGCATCTGCCTGGGACAATGCTAAAAACCCTATTTTTACCTGGTTCATCCTCTTGACTCGGGCACTGATCCTGGCCCAACCCAATAGCCTCTGCATGCACGGGTGAGGCCTTGGGTCCTAGACCATGTCCTGGGGCCACATACGCTCTTGGGTGAGCTTAAGCACCCAAGAGAACAAGTCAAAGACATATCAGGTCCCCTCACTGGGCTCAGCCCCGCTCCCCTCTGTTGAGTCTCCTGAGCCCCTTCGGAGCCCCTCTCCTGCTCCCACACAGACCACTGGAAGCAGGAGCTCACCAAGTTCATCAGCCCTGACCAGCTGCCTATGGAGTTTGGGGGAACCATGACTGACCCTGATGGCAACCCCAAGTGCTCAACCAAGGTACAGGGAAATCAGAGGGTGCACAGGAGGGGAGACAGGATGGTCTAGTGCCCACTCACCCACCCTCGTCCACAGATCAATTATGGAGGTGAGGTGCCCAGGAACTACTACCTTCGCAACCAGGTGAGGGCACAGTATGAGCACTCAGAGTCCGTGGGCCGTGGCTCCTCCCTGCAGGTGGAGAATGAGATTCTGTTCCCAGGCTGTGTGCTCAGGTAGAGATGGTGACCACTCCACACCTGGGCATGGCTGGGAGGGCCTCCAGAGCCCAGACAGGTGGTTGTCACCAGGCCTTTGTCATCCACTGCAGGTGGCAGTTTGCATCAGATGGTGGGGACATCGGCTTTGGAGTTTTCCTGAAGACCAAGATGGGGGAGCGGCAGAGGGCTGGCGAGATGACAGAGGTGCTGCCCAGCCAGCGCTACAACGCCCACCTGGTGCCTGAGGATGGGAGCCTGACCTGTGTCAAGGCCGGTGTCTGTAAGAGCTGCAGGGTCACTGGGGTTGTTTTCTTCCCTGTGGTGGAGTGGAGCAGTGAGCTGGTCTCTGGCTAGTCTACCCTCTCTCTCATGGTGGGTGTGGGGACCATGTAAGCTCCTACAACCCATGGACTTCAGTGCAATTGTCTTCTGGTGTCAGGGGGCTGATGAGTGGTTCCTATATGTGGGTGCAGGAGAGGACCAGCCAGGTTTCACAGCTCAGGGCTTTGGGTCACCTCCTGGGAAGCCCCTACCCCAGGCTTGTCAAACAAAGAGGAAGCAAAGTGTACAGCCATGGCCCCGGTGTCAGGGATCCCAGCACAGAGCCCGCCCAGTTGCACAGAACGTCCACTTCCAAGGGGCGGCTTCCTCCAGGTGTTCATCACGCTTTGTTCCCTGGCCTCCCAGGGCAGATGCAATTCGGTCAGTTTTACCAGATACCGTGTTGCCCACACTGTACACCACTGACCTTCCATCTCTGTGGGGAACACAGCTGGGAGAAGGGGAAGCCAAGGCCGACTTCCTGTAGGAAGGAGAAGGCACAATGTTCTTCCTTTAGTCTCAACATAACCTAGTGCCACTTTGTGGAAAGGGAGAATTAGCAGAATGGAGGAGGAGAAGTCTGGATGACTCCTCAAGTCCCAGAGTCTATGGTAGCCCTTGGCACTGAAGGAAATGCCTTCTCCCAGATGGAAAAGTGGCTTACATAGCTCAGCCCTTTCCTCTAGAGAAAGCAGGGCTGCTCTCTACACTGAGTCTTTAGAATAAGAGAAACCCAGTCCCTCCCCCCAGATGCTCTGCGATCACTGTAAAGTCTACCATCTCAGAAGACTGGAGGTGACAATTCCTCCCCCATGGGGCTGCTTCAAGGATTCAGGGAGCTGTGAATGCCTGTAACACGATACCTGGTACAAAGAAGGGGCTTATGGTGGCTGGTGGTGCCAATTCCTTTATGTGGCACCAGCATCATCCAAGGAGATGGTGGTGAGCAACGGGCTTAGGTCTGAGCAGGACACCAGGAGTGCAGAGGTGCCGGGCCTTGCCCTGCCTGATAATCTCTCTCCGTCACTGCAGATGTCCTGCGCTTTGATAACACCTACAGCCTGATGTATACCAAGAAGGTCAGCTACAGCGTGGAGGTGCTGCTCCCTGACAAGGCCTCTGAGGAGAAGTTGCAGAGCCTGAAGGCCACAGGACCCTCCCCAGTGCAATGAAGACCCTGCTGCCACCTCTTCGAGCCCTTTGCATCCCACTAGACCCCTGCCCTCCAAGCAGGGTAGGTGCTGAAGATGGCCACCGAAAGTCACCTACTCTGTGTTACAACTCAGAAAAGGGACAACCAATGCCTAGGCCACCCTAAAGTCTTAGATGGGCACCTCATCTCCTGTTTCCTGAGGATGAACCAGCATCCACTGAGGCAGGGTCCTACAGGAAGAAGCTACCCTGGCATCCCTCCTGACAAGACTCACCCATTCTAGGACTTTCCCATGGCTGGTATCCAAGCTTGTGGGGGCACGGGGGTCTTTGCATAGACCCCCAGGCCCTGCATGGAGCAGTTTCAGGCCTCCAGAGCCAAGAAGCCCTGTTTTCTGCAGGGTCAGCTGGAAGCAGCTGGGTGGGGAGATGGGGCAGGGGTGAGGGTCTCAGTTCCACGAGGGTATCCAGGTCCATTCAAGCTGCTTGTTGTGTGTTTAGAGGGAAAATCAGAAATAGAGAAGTGGGACCTGGCAAGGGTAGCCATCAGTGACAAAAGCCACGCTCAACACAGAGTTGAGTGGGTAACAATGGAATCTCCGGGGAATTCCCAGGGACTTCCCCTCCACACCTGCTATGATCCTGCAGTGGTCAGGAGCAGGGCAGACCTGGAGCCACAGTGCTGTGAGCCAAGGAGTGCGGCTGCCATCCCAGGGAGCCCATCTGGGCTCTGAGGTGCTTCTTAAAGAACCATCAAGGTTTTCCTCCATCTTTATGTCTTGCCAAGGGGACAGCAGAAGATTGGCTGACAACACCCCTTATGTACACCACACTCTGCTGTGCAGCTGCACCCAACAGAGAAGACCTTGCCTAGGAACAAGCTTGAGCTGGGTGTCCAGGGGACAATGAAGAGCCTGGGAGCCCAGCCTGCGCTGCCCTGCCTCCTCCCCACCCTGCCCTCTGCCCCAGGCCAGTGGCCACCAGTATCTCAGAAGACCTGAGCCCACAGCTCAATATCATTGTTCCTGCTGTTTGCCTTTCTGGGTTAATGTCCCAGAGGGCAAAAGAGTACCATCCACCCAGGTGATGTCCCTGAGAGTGAAGCCAGTCAGATGTTCCTGTAAAATGTGTCCTTGTTGCAAAGTGTTGGCTTCCTGAATGCACACGCCCCTCCCAGAGACCAGAAGCCTCAGCAAACACCACCTGCCCAGGTGCTTTGCAAGCAAGAAGCCAGGCTCTGGACCCTCCCTGCTTTCAGATTCTGTGATCTCACTTTCTCCACTTAAGGGGAACTTTCTCAATTACCCAGGACCTATTTGGGGTGAGAAAATACTGAGGCTTAAGAAGGTGGGGGTCTTCATGTGAGCACTGTGGGGTTCTTGGGGTCCCTCAACCCCTGCTGCTGGGGCAGCTGCCCCACTCCTGGGTGCACAAAGTTTGAACAGCAGCCCTGCTGCTCTAAAAAGCTAAACTAAACTAAACTACATTCCTAAAGCCAGTGCCATGATACATTCTTGGTCCAATAGGGTGTTTGATCAGATTGGCAAAAACAAACAAAGGCTGTCCTGGGCTGTCAGGCAGGAGTCATGGGACATCCCTAAAACCAATGGCTGCCCTTGCCTCTGAGATGAGACAGGCATTCTCACCACCCTGCTATGCTGTGCAGCCACCTTCCTTTCTGCCGGCCCCGTTGCAGGGATATCTGGAGTCCCCTGGGCACCTCATCTCCTGTTTCCTGAGGATGAACCAGCATCCACTGAGGCAGGGTCCTGCAGGAAGAAGCTACCCTGGCATACCCTGGCACTTGGGTTTCCACAACTGTGGCCTTTGGGGCTGAGCTTGTTAGTGAAATCACATGCTGGATTCCACCTGTCGTGATGTGGGCTCACAACGCCTCGGGTCAGCCTTCACACCCTGCATCGAAAAATGAGGGACACTCCCCACAGCTAATTCCCATCATAGGCACAGCCTCGGGTTTCCTAGCAGGTAGCAAAGGCTGTGCCCCCTGCACAAGGGTTTCCTGAGGCTCTGATCACAGAATGTACAGAGCCACGGGCTGCCTGGAGCTGGCAAGTAACAAGGGGGTCAGGAGCAGGCCCCAGCAGGGATTGAGTCCCAGGGCTGGCAGAGCCACCTCACTGCCTAGAGGTTACTCAGTGAGTGTGGCAGTCACTTGTGGAGGGATGGGGCACATTGGCAGCTCTACCAGGAATCTCTCCTCAGCAATCCATCCCTAACTCATAACGCTGGCACTTTAAAGAAAAGAAAGAAAATGGCCCATACAGGGACACTCCTTTGCCTAAAGTTTGCTTCCCCATCTATCCTTTTTTCTTCAGCCTGAGTATCTGAAGGCCCTGGGGACAGGGAGGATCCTGGGCTGCCCCAGCTCTGCTGACAGGAGGCCTGCCCCATGGGGGCGGTGGAAATGACTCCAATGATCAGTTACTGAGTGGATGTGTTGTCACCACGCGTGCTTGGTGGGGGCAGGAGCAGGATTCGGGGGGAGCACCCAGCAAAGAAGCGTTATAGGGTTAGATGCACTTTGCCCAAGTTGACCCTGGAGGGAGAGCTGTGGGATGTGTGTGTGTGGGGGTGACCAAGCACAGGAGGGCCATACAGCCTAAGGAATGGGGTGTGGATGGCCACAGGGCTGGAGGGTGTCTGAAGGAGCCAGGGTGCTCTCCTGGCCTTGGGCAATGCTGGTAATGATTCACCAGGTGTTTGCACATGTCTGTGTACACACTAGATGTTAATAAAACTATTTTATAATTTCAGTTACGAAACAGAGCCTCTTGCTTATCAGTAAAGAATGGCAAAAATCTTGGCAGGAGGCCCCAGATGAAAACTCTTGCTCAAAAATTACGTGTATGGAAATACCCAGGCCTCACCTATTCAGGGCATGGAGGCAGGACCTGCCTTTCCCAGCCCATCTCCTTGCTGAAGGTCCCACAGTCTTCAGGGTGAGGCAGGTGGAGATCAGGCAGGACCCATGGGTATGTTTTGATGGCATATGGAAAGGGCCCCCTGCCCCAGCCCAGTTCACCTCTCAAGGAGCCCAGAGTCTTGGGTACCCAGAGTAGGTCTTCACCAGAGCTCCATGCTACAGCACTCTACAGTTTGTACTCCTCTGCATTAAACGCTGTGCAAAGAGGGGTTACAGGCCCCACTTTACAGACCACAAAACCAAATCTCAGCAAGGAGTGCTTTGGCCAAAGTCTTGGTGTCCAGTGGAAGAGTTGGAACTAGCAACCAGGTCAGTTGGCAGCAGTGCCCCTGCCCTGCCTCTCAGAGTAGAGGATGCCAGCATGAGGCAGGAGGCACACAGTGGGAGAGTGAGGTGCTGGGTTCCTGGGCTAGAGGGAAGGCCCATGGACTGCAATAAGCTGCTCAGATGTTTGTGCATCTCAGTGGGAAATGATGGTGCCAGCTCCACTCCCCAACACCGACCGTATGCCAGGCATACATGCTTTAGGCAGGAAGCATCCCTCCCTTCCCCCCCCCCCCCCCCAGTTTACACATGAGTAGAGTGAGGCTCAGGGAAGGAAGTGACTTATCATGTCACACAACATAAAGAAAGATGTGAACCCGAGTCCCTCCCTCCAAACAGCCTGGGGGCTGGATGAGCACTCTCTGTGGGTGGGCCAAGGGAGGAGGCCCCTGGCCACGCCCTGTACTTTGCTAGGGGGTTGAGAGCAGGGAGAAATCTTCGCCTTTGGCCACCAGGGGACGGTGTTGGGCCATCTGTACCTCTGCCCAGAGGAGCACAAACAGGGACACTTCCTCCCATCTGGCTCATTGAACAGGTGGGTTGAGGCTCAAGGGACCAAGTTCACCAGGCATAGGCTGTTTATGGGGCCGTCTGGAGTGGCAGAAAGATGTGGTATGACCTTGGTTCAGATCCTAGCTCTGCCCTTGCTGGCTCTGCCCTCCTTCCCACAGCCACTGCCCTGTCAGGGCCTCCATCACCTCTTGCTTGGATGATGAGAAGGGAGTCCCTGGCTCTCCCTGTGCCCAATCCTACCCCCCTCCTGCCCAGACTCCACAGTACAGTCAGACTTTCTGAAATGAAAATCTGATCACATCACTCTCTGTGTGAGCTCCTCTCTGGCTCCCTAGTTCCCCATGGGTAATACTAGTCTTTTTGGAGGCTTATAAGGCACTCTGTGCTGTAGCCACCACACCCCCTGTTCCAGCTTCACCCAACAACCTGAGTTCATCAAGCTCCTTTCTGCCTTACCTGCCTTTGCTCAAAACTAAGACTCCCAACCTTGTCCTGTGTGTCCACAAGGTCACACAGTCCTCTTCTGGAAGGTCTTCCCCAGGCCTCACTCCTACCTGGGCCCTAGCAGTCAGGGTCCCGCAACTAGCCCAGAGCTCATCTCAAAACAGTTATCATCTGCCTCGTGTCTGCCTCTTGTCCACCCACAGCAGCTCCCTAAAGCCTGGCAAGACATAATAGATACCCTTCACAGAGCACCTGAATAGGCTTGCTGCTCTCATACTCCCTTGTTTAATGTTTATGGCAGAGTGTCAAATAAATACAGTCATACCCATCTTACAGGGGTTGGGGAAGGGGAGTGAGGCTCACAGGGAAAAAGTCATTTGCTCAGAGGTGGCATCAGAACTGACTCCAGAGCCATGTGCCTCCCTGAGCCAACCAGCCACCCCCTGCCCCTGGAGGTCGGGTCATACCAGGAGCACTGCCAAAGGGCAGAGTCTGGCAGTGAGACTCAGCTCCGCAGAAAGACCCAAAGAGAGGCTGGGTAGGGCAGCCACAGAACAGGGGAGAAGGAACCAGAAAGGATGGGGTCGCCTCGCTGTGTCCTAGTCCTGGAGTTGAAGGCAGGCTGGTGACCAGCCCAATAATAACAGTAAAAGTCTATGCTGTTGATCACTTACCAAGTGCTGAGTGGTATGTGAGGTACCTTTTGGCCTCTGCTATATTGGCCACCTCAGTACCCTATAAGAAGTAGAAGTTGACTTGGCGTCCATAACACAGTGGTTACGGCGCCAGCCTTATACACTGAGGGTGGTGGGTTCGAACCTGGTCTGGGCCAGCTAAACAACAATGATAACTACAACAAAAAAATAGCTGGACATTGTGATGGGAGGCTGAGGAAAGAGACTTGCTTAAGCCCAAGAGTTGGAGGTTGCTGTGAGCTGTGATGCCACAGCACTCTAAAAAAAAAAGAGAGAGAGAGAGAGAGAGGTGCCAGGTCCAACATATGGTCGGCATATAAATTAAGGCCTCTTCCACTTGGCAGAATCTTTCACTATCCTCCCCAGACTCCTACTGCCGTAGTAACCCATTCCTATGATAAGTAGCAAAGGTATCATATGAGAGAGGAAAGGGAAGAGTTTGTGGGCTTGACCAGAAGCTGTGTCCCCACCTCAGATGTCTTTGGGTTCTCCTCTGGCAAGTCTTGACTTCTTAGTGGTTGCCTGTTGTAGGATAGAGCATAAGGTTAAAGTGCTAGGCCCTAGGGACAGAGTGACCTGGGAAGATGCCCAGAAGCACTACTGGCCACGACTACTAAAAACAATACTCTAGACACAACCTAATGTCCCAGCCCTAAGTCATATATGTTACTAGCCATAAGGTTAAGGCGAGGCAGCAGTGCAGTAAACAAGATGCATTAGGAGTTCAATCATGCGGTTAAAGAAGAAGTACTTGTTTTTTAACCTTTACTCTCTCTAATGCTTTCGCTGCACTGTATTGTCTCATGTCTGAGATTTCAATAAAAGCCTAAGAGGAACATTGGGAGGAGCCACACCCTTGTTTCTCCTTGCAGAGAGCTTGCTGGTGTGGCCTCCCTGGGTCCCTCAGGTCAATGCAAATGGACTGAGTAAGTGTTATTCATTTTGCATTGAGTCACACTGACAGTTGGTATTTTGTGGCACAGACAGCAGCAGCAGAAGTATCATCACCATCGTCATTATTGTACTTAATTTTGTTTCCTAAGTCATGAAAAGAGAGAAAACTAAATGATAAAGAATCTAAATCAGGAAACAAAAGCTACTGGAGCTAACAAAAGTTCAGTAAGGTTTCAGGACACAAGATTAGTCTACAAAAATCAGTGGTGTTTTCATACACTAATGATGAACAATCTGAAAATGAAAGTCAGAAAACATTTCATGTACAATAGCATCAAAAAGGATAAAATACTCAGGAATAATGTTGACCAAAGAAGCACAACACTTGTACACTGAAAACCACAGAACGCCGTTGAAAGAAATTAAAGAAGACTTAAATAAGTGACAAGATACCTATGTGCATGAATTGGAAGGTTTGAGGTTGTTAAGAAGATGGTACTCTCCACAGTGACCTACAGATTCACTGTAATCCCTACCCAAATCCCAACTGCCTACTTTTTTCTTTTTTCAGAAATGGACAAGCTGATTCCAAAATTCACATGCAAACAGAAGGGACTCAAACTATCCAAAGCCATCTTGAACAAAGTTGGGCAGAACTCACACTTTTGATTTCAAGGAAAAAGGTAAATCCATCAAGCAATTAAAATGGACAAATCACACAGCACAGCCACTTGCAGAAGGTAAAATATGGAAGAGTCAAAGCCGCATGAGCATTTGTTAAAATGCATCTGAGGCAAACGAAGGGCATGAGCTCTGTAATGAAAGTCGTGGAAGGAGCCCAGCAGGTCTGTGGAGAGGGGCTGCCCAGGGTGAGCCAGGGCGGAGGGAAGGGGCTCAAGGTGGCGCAGGAGGGGAGGGGCCGAGGAGCAGCAAGAAGCCCCACTGGCTAGAACTCCCCGTTGAGAGGGTGAGGGAGCTGGCAGGGGAGCGAGGGTTCTTCAGGGCCCTTTGGCAATGACCCACATACTGCTGAGTGAGGCATGAGGCATTTGAGAGGATTGAGCTGAAACTTATTGTTGCAGATTTTAAAACACTGAATATATTGCCAATTAGTGGTGGTTCCCAAAGCTTCACTCACAGCTGGGAGGATTCACAGGGTCATGCTCCTGAAGGAAATCCCTCAGCAGACACAGAAATTCAGTGTTTGTCCAGCCTGATCCAAGACTCAAGGGAATACGTAGGAGAAAGTCCTTACTGGCAGCACAGGGTTAATACTGCAGTTCAGTATGTAGAGTGCTGACCAGTTGGAATAAATTTATGTGCACACGTGGATAAAATCAAATGTGCAATATGAGTTTAAAACTTAAAAAAATAACTAACAAAAATAAACCAGAATGAAGTCTCAAGGGAAAAAGGATGACTTAATTGAAAAATGCAAACACATTCCGTGGATTCTTTGTATCTGTACAGGTTGTTTGGGAGAAAAAAAGGAAATGCATCATTTACATCTGGGATGGTGTTCCAGGGTAGATGAAAACATGACCTGAAGTAGTTATAAAGAAAGAAAAAAAAAAACAACAAAAAAAAACAAGACCAAAGAGAAGCATTTAGATGGCTGATGGTGAGAGTGTTAGGACTGTCTAAGGAAGATTACTGAGCAGCTGTGCTGCTGTAGCTGGAAGGGAAGCTGCTGTGGCCCTTTTTAGTGAAAGGGGCAAGCCTTCAACCAATATTCCCACCATGCCTCAGACACCATGGGCAGCTTCAGAAAAGAGGGTCAGTATACCCAGTGTTCCTCTAACTGTGAGGTCCAGGTGTGTCAGGAAGGCAGGTAAGGGTTGGGATTTGAGGGCAATGAGGGGCAGTGAGGCACACACCTGAGATGGCCCCGCCAGCTGGGAAACCGCTCAGGGCCTCCAGGGGAGGTCAGCCATCAGTGCACTCACTGCACTAGGTTTGAGCTGCAGCACTGACCCACCAGGACCCAGGCGTTATCATGGTCCAGGCACCTACAGGTTCACGCCCCAGCCCCCCGGCTCAGGGAACTGTGACCCTGACTCACAGTCCTCTCACGACCCAGGGGTCTTCATGATCCAGGCACCTCCAGGTCCACGCCCCACCCCACCCCCCGGCTCAGGGAGCTGTGACCCTGACTCACAGTCCTCTCACGACCCAGGGGTCATCATGATCCAGGCACCTCCAGGTCCACCCCCCACCTCCCCCCCCCCAGCCCAGGGAGCTGGGACTTTGACTCACAGTCCTCTCTGTCCCCTGCAGTGTCTGTGACCCACACAAAGCTGACGCAGCTGCCCTCAGCATCCAGGGCTCTGGACAGGGGACAGCAGCAACGTTGGCAATGCCAGTGATCAGGGCTGACACTACACATTCTTCATATGAACACACACTGGACGTATTTTCCGTCATTCTGTGCTTTGCATGGTCCTTTCCCTAAAGTGGACTTTAGCTATGCAGATGTTTTCAATATTTGTGTAGAATAATTTATCTTTTTTTCTTCTCTTGATTAGTATTTTTGTATTCTCTCTGAAATGGCATGGTCCATTCTAAAGACAGAAAGATATTTCATATACTTTTCTAGACTCTGTATGATTATACATTTTATATAAAGACTGTGACTCCACAAGTTATTTTTGCCTCTGGGATGAAGCAGGGATCAATTTTCATCATTTTCAGCAGTCCTGTGACATATTTAAGGGAAATCAACTGTTGGTAAAAATTCGTCATCTTTTTGCAATTTTTAAAGAACCTCTTCTTCATAAATAAGTTAAATTGAAATTTCTAAATCTAATAAGATATATTTTAAAAATGAAAGATAAATCAGGTGGCGCCTGTGGCTCAAAGGAATAGGGTTCCGGCCCCATATGCCGGAGGTGGTGGGTTCAAACCCAGCCCCGGCCAAAACCTGCAAAACAAACAAACAACAAAAAAAGAAAGATAAATCATCCTAATGTTTCTATATAAGAAGTGTTCCATTTAAATCAAGAACCAAACAAGCCTCATTCCTCAAGGGAAGAAATGATCTGGAAGTTAGATTCTCTTCCATAGTTCTCACCAGGGACGTGCTAGATTACAAGAGCTATGGCACTTGTAGGACAGCCCAAGTCTGTCTGTTCCAACTGCTGTTCTATTTCTCACCACAGTCTTTCCCCTCCAGACAAAATGTGAAAATGAAGCTTATTTGCCTTTTCATCATTAATCCTGTCAGACCCACTTTTCCATGCAATTGCTGCTACCATGTTATTTTGTTTATATGTTTTTATTATTATTTTGCTTTTTAATGTGCTGTAATATTTTGATTATAAATTTTAAATTTTTTCTGTTTGTAAATGTTTATTTTCAGGAGATTAAATTTATACATAAAACATCCAAGAGAGTTCCATTTTTCCTTTTGATGAAGTATAAAACATAATCCCCCAACAGAATACTTGACATTTACAATTTAATAGTAAATTAGCAGAATGTTAACTATGTATAAAACTGTATCTTTCCCAAATATATTTAGAGTTACATGCAGTTTTATAGAGTGGTCAAAAAAAAAAAAAAAAAAAAAGCTTAAAACTGGGCGAATGTCCCTTCATTCCTAAAAGGAAATTATGTCCAATAGAAGCTGTGAGGATTCTTGAGCACATAGGATTTTTGTTTCATTACCAAAGCCTGGTATTTTGAGCATGTAAGAACTTGGACATGGGACCAGCGCTTGTCACAACACAGTGAGGCTGGAGTGGGGCTGATGGACGCTGCTCCCCTCACTCAGAGAAAAGTTTAGCAACATTACCTTTTGGCCTTAACCAGCACAGGATATGGTTTTCTAGAATACCGTGAATGTTGATTAAAGATACTCACTTCCTGTATCCTTAAAAAAGGTTAGAGGCAGTTAAATCAGGTTGAGGTCCAATATCACCAGCTCATTAACCAAGAATCTAACTATTATTCTTCACCGCCCTCCATAGCACCAATGACGGTTAAGACTCCCAAAGCTGGGACAACTAAGACAGGATATGGAGAAGCTGCACGGTGGATTACATTCATAGTACCCAAAGACGGGTAAGATCACTCTGCGTTCAGTCGACCTAAGACAGGGACCAAACCATTGATGTTTGTATTCCCATGACGGGTAAGACTGAAACTGCAAAAGCAGGCAACCTAAGACAGGGGCTATGTTTATCCGCCATACAAAAAACAAAAGAGGGAATTGTCGGGCCCTGCCATGTGCCTGAGGCCTAGTGCAACTTCCTGAGCCTGACTAGAAGTAGATCCATCGAGCTACTTCCGCGTAGCAATAACTCAGCAAGGCCCGGCCCGAAACTGCCTCTACCTAGATACAGCCAACGTGGTACCATGCCATTGGCCCAACCTTGTCATGCACCTCATCCCCCGCCTCCTTTCCCCGCCCCTTCCCCATGCTCTATATAAGTGGCTGCTTGACACAATAAAGTTGAGTTCCTGCTTAAAAAAAAAAAAAAGAAATGAAATCAGAAAGGAAGAGCAAAGAGAGGGAAGGAGGGAGGGTAGTGGGGTTTTGGTACGTGCCACACCTTTTGGGCGCAAGACACAACTATAAGAGGGACTTTATCTAAAAAATGCAATCAGTGTAACCTGGTTTATTGTACCCTCAATGAATCCCCAACAATAAAAAATAAAGAAAAAAAAATTAAAAAATAAAGATAATCACTTCCATTCGGACCCTTGGAAATTTGTAACAATTCAGCGTCTCCAGAACCCATGCTTATAAATGTCACCTGACTCATTCTTTGGGAGCCACCTGCACTTTGGAAAGGGCAGCAGACTCTTCTCTAGGGTGGGGGCACAGCTGAGCAGGGAGATGATGCCCTTCAAGAGCTTGACAACCTCAGTATCTGATGCCATCAGTTATCAGGATATAAACAAGTCAGGCATAAAACAGCACACTAGCAGGCAGGGAGAGTGACCAGAAGATGACAGGGAGCCGGAGAATTAAGTCCCTAAATTTTAGGTGAAAATGCTCTCATTTCAATGGGTTGAAAATTAGAGATCAACAATGAGGGTGTTTATTGCCTACTTGACTAAGTCCCCACTTGAACCAGATCTGGTAGCCCAGTCTCCTGTGTGTGGCCTCTTCCAGAGTCCTACCAATTTCCATCAAAGTTTTCCGGGTAATTTTGAACAGTATTAACCATCAATATACAGCCTAATATGAAAGTGTGTGGCAAGAGAAAATCCCAGTATTTTGCTCATAAATGAGGAGTGTGTCACTGCTGATGTCTGTCTCATGGGTGGATCCGTTAGCAGAGAGGCTTGGAGCGGGGATTCTTGGGGAGCCCATGTAAGAGAAAGCACCTTGCAAACTCTGCTAAGGATGTGCAATATCCTCAGAGCTGAGGACAGAGCCATGCTGCTGCTGTCACCCTACCTCTGAAAGTCGTTTGTTCATATGGGAGATACCAGGGCTCTAAGCAACTGAACAGCTGAAAAGGAAGGCTCCTCAAAGCTTTGAAGACAAGGAATTTTCTGGGATTTGGGCCCTTGGAATTGAGTCAACTATTTCCATTCAACAATGGAAATTTTTGTTTAATTTTCCGTATGCTTCCATAATGTTCAGAGGTCAAAGAAAAATACCAGTCTGTGGAGTCCAGAGGGACATACTTCAATCTCAAGAAAGGAAAAAGGCCGCCTGCAGGGCAAAGTCCACAGACAGCCACTTGCAGTTCTGAGTGTGATGACCGGTGGCCCCACAGGGGACACAAGACAGATTTCGCTTTTTATGGGACTTGGCACCAGGGCTGCCATCCCCAACGCAGCCTTCTGCTCTGGCGGCAAACTGGGTAGGATGCAGGTGGCAGGGTCACGAGGGCTGTGCCTCTGGAAATACTTGGTTCTGCTTCTTGGAGCCCAAGACAGGTGAAGATGGGTGGGCGTGGGACTCAGAAGGGGCGGAGGAGGGGTGCCGCTGGGCAGGAAAAGAGGCCTGGGGAGGGCCATGGAACAGTGAAGGCAGACAGGGCCTGGGGTTGAGGAGGGGTCGGTGATCTGAAGAGGTCAAGGGTGCACGAGAGGCGAGGAGGGGACATGAATGGGGCCGAGGGCACCGTCTGGGCCTGGACAGGGATAGAATGGAGACGTGGGTGGAAACGAGGGCAGCAGACAAGGAGAGGCAGGAGTTTGAGGTTCCCTCCTCCCCACTGCTCCTATTGTTTGTTGAAACAAACATAGATAAACAAATGATCAAAAACAGGGGAAATGGAGCTCCTATTTCCGCTGATACTAGCTGGAACACTGACTGTTCTTTGTCAGTGTAGCACAGGTTACTGTGGAGAGTGACCACAAGGAATTCTATGTGTTAGAACACCTGGTGCCATATAGTGAAATTCGGTTCTATCAATGTAGAATACTTTGAATGACATATAGTTCAAAGAAACAGAACCCAGAACATAATAGTGAAAAGAGTAACTGCCTGTTATCAGTGCAAAGATTCTAATGTACTCAAGTCTCTAAAACACGAGAGAAAAAACTGCCAACAATCCCTTGGAGGCTTGTTAGACACATGAACCAACAACAGTTCAAAAAAAAAAAAAAAAAGACAAACAGCTCTTCATCTGATTCAAAAGAGAAAATAATTTAAATTAAAACTCCACTGACATACCACTTCAGTGACAAAATGTCAAAAGTTTCACATGTAACTGCGTGTGCTTGTGCTCACAGTGTTGCTAAGAAAATGTGACCCAACCATTGTGAGCACAAACTGGGCAATACTCAGCGCACTGCACAGGCGCTAACACTTGGACCCACAACCCAACACCCCCAAGTCCATCCCAAAGGCAGACTGCAAGCTCTGGAAAGGCTCCCCCATAAGGCCATTTGGTACAACATCAGAGATTTTAAAGCATACTTCCAAACATAAATATCTATAAAAATCATAATGGAAAGTAGGCAGTACTTACTGATGAGAACATTGTGGAAATTGACATTTGGGAGATACAGCCAAGAGTATTATATGAGAATAATCTATGGTAATTTACTTTAGAAAAAACAGAAAGGCTGAAAGTAATTGAAGGATCCAGCTTAAATTGGAAAAAAACAACATCAGAATAAACCCAAATAATGTCATGGAAGGACACACAGATGAGAAATTGTTGAAACAGAGAACAAGATGATCACAGGTAGAGGTAAGGCAGCCAATGGTTGGTTCTCTGAGAAAGTAGACTACACAAGTCTTTAATGAGATTTATCAAGGAAAGAAATCATAAAAATTCATGTTAGAAATCAACATAAAGACATAACTAGACACGTAGCAGAGAATCAAAAACAGACAAGCGGATATCATGAATCATTTTATGCCAGTGCATTTGTAAAGCTCATTGTGTTTAAGTCAGGCTGCAGCAAGCTGGTAGGAACCAGGTTGACAAGCCAGTGGTACACTGTGTTTGGCCCCCTCCTTATTGTTGTTGCTGGCTGTATCTGAACCCTTAGGATTGTGGAGATAATAATATAAAATACACTAAAATACATCCCTGATTCTTCTATGCTTTGGCCAGGTGTTGGGCAAAAGGAACTCAAAACTCATAGGACTGGTCCCTACTGTCCTGTGCGGTCCCACACGCCTCCTAGACTCTGGGACTGACTGCAAACATCTGGAGCCCTTCGTGGTTTTCACAGTTGTGACCATGTTAGGCTGTGCAAAAATGTACCTGTGTCGAGCCTGCTTCATGTAACTCTGAATCTGCTTTCTGCTGAAGCACGGTGCCTGGAATCTCTTAGGCTCAGCATTTGGATATTTACATGGGAATGCTGACCTCCCTGCATGGTGCCTAACACCCCACAACTGAGTCTTAAGTGTGTGTCAGTGGTGGAGACCATTGGCATCCAGCCACACGGCTGGGTCCACATTTTCATCTTTCTATTCAGGAACTCCAGAGTGTGGGGGACTCATTTTTCACTTCAATTTCTTCAACAGAGTGGTGGGGATCACAAACCAAAGCCCAGCTAAGGCTCTGGTGAGGTTGAATGAACTAATGCATATGAAGTGTGTGACAGGGATGGATTGTAGGTTTTAGAATTTTGGCCATGGGGACTGTGCTGTGTAAATAGGAAAAAAATCTCTTGAAAAACACACAGAATCATACACACACACACACTCTTATCACACTATGCAGATTCACACAAGACACCAACATTCTTTAAGCACACAACCCCCTATCAACCAATAGAGAGCATAATTGCTTGCATGAAATATAGAAACTTGGCCAGCCAATGTAAAATTATTTCAAGAGAGGAGATACAGGTTGAAATCTGATTAGTTTTTACTCTTTAATACAATGAGTTGCAACAAATGTGATGAAACAGTGACAAAATGGAACTTTATTTTGCTATTTGTCGTTGTTTCTAAAGTATGTAGCTTTTAGAATTTGATCACTTGTAGGTCTTGACTTCAGAAGGGTCACTAAAGAAGCAAATAAAAACATAAAATATATAGCAATAATACACATTGGTGTACATAGACATTCTGATTTCTACTCATTACATTATTTGATTTCAAATATCCAGTTAGCCACAAAATAATACACGGCACACATAGGAAAAATCAAAGTATGGACCCATACAAGAAGTGTGAATAAAGCAAATTTTATACTCCTGTCCTTAAAAAGGCCTGCTTTCATGTTTGGTCCATGTCTGACATCAGAGAATGGGAATTTGGAGGGTTCCCACCATTGCCAGCAGTCAGAGTCACACACTGTGCCTAAACAGTTCCTGTGAACAGCTCAACATCTGTTGCCTGAGAGTGAGGGATTTGGGTACATGCTACGTAGGGGGTACCTACATGACAAGTGCCCAATCAAGTCCGGGGACACTGAGTCTCCTGTCAGCACTTCACATCCTTTCACACTCACTGCTGGAGAGCTGAGATGTCTCCTGTGTGACTCAGTGGGGACAGCTCCCTTGCAGGCTTTCAAAAGGTCTTGTTTTCTCTGGACCTCACCCCATGCACAGCTTCTCTCCGTTGATTTTACTTTGTATTCTTTTATAGTAATAATTCATTGACAAGTTAAAGACTTCAGTGAGTCCTCTCAGATATCACCAAACCTGGCACTGGTCTCAGTAGCAATCAACTTTTATTCAGAATATCTAAAGATTCTTTTACAGCATGGCCAACTGAGGTTATTGGAGGGAAGAAATCCCCACTGAAAATTTACAAATCAACCAATGTGATCCCCCATGTTAAGAGATTAAAATGGAAAATTACATGGTTATATCCATTCTTTAAAACAATTTGGCTAAATTTTATAATCGTTCTTGAGTAAAAAAATCAGCTGACAAACCAACCAAACAAAAAACTCTCAGTAGGTCAGAAATAGAAAGAAACATCCTTAACTTGAAGAAGTTCATCTACAAAAACCTACAGCTACCAGTAAACTTCCGACTGGAGTCCAGTGGCATATTATTTTGTGAGTCCTGGGCTCAAGTGATCCTCAGTGTGCCTTATTGCAGAGGACATGACTATCTCCATAGAACATTTTTTGGAATTTAAGAGCAACAACACCAACAAAGTCATATACGTAATAAGTGAGTTCAACCAAATTTCAACATCTAAGATCAGTAGGCAAAAGTCATTTGTATCTCATTATACCAGAAATAATAACATGGTTGCTGAAATGAAACATACAAGGTCTGACAGTTAAGTTCATGATGTTGGCATTTTAATGGGGACTGCATGGAATCTGTAGATTGCTTTGAGAAGTATAGACATTTTGACAATGTTGATTCTTCCCAGCCAAGAGCATGGTATGCTTTTTCATTTGTTAATGTCTTCTGCTATTTCTTTTTTAGGGTTTCCTAATTCTCTTTGTAGATATCCTTCACCTCTTTTGTTAGGTATATTCCTAGGCATTTCATTTTCTTTGAAGCTACTGTGAAGGGAATTGTGTCTTTGGTTAGCTTCTCAATTTGACAGCTATTGGCATATACAAAGGCTACTGATTTGTGGATGTTGATTTTACACCGAGACATTACTGTATTTCTTAATCACTTCCAGGAACTTTGACATTGCATCTCTGGGGTTCTCTACGTATAAGATCACATCATTGGCAAAGAGTGAGAGTTTGACTGCCTCTGCCCCCATTTGTATGCCCTTTATATCCTTCTCTTATTGATTGCATTGGGTAGAACTTCCAGAACTATGTTAAATAGCAGGGGTGATTCTTGCCTGATTCCAGCTCTAAGTGGAAAAGCTTTCACTTTTACTCCATTCAGTATGATATGAGCTATGGGTTTGTCATAGATGATTTCAATCAGTTTATGAAATGTGCCACTTATGTCTATATTCTTAAGTGTTTTTAGAAAAAGATGATTTTCTGCATTTATTGAGAGAATCATATGGTCTTTGTTTTTGCTTCTATTGATATGGTGAATTGCATTTATGGATTTGCATGTGTTAAACCAGCCTTGCATTCCTTGGATGAAGCCTACTTGATTGTGATGAATAATTTTCTTTTTTAATGTGTAGCTGCAATCTATTAGCTAAGATTTGGTTGAGTATTTTTGCTCCAATATTCATTAGTGAAATTGGTCTGTAGTTCTCCTTTGTTGTTAGGTCCTTTCCTGGTTTTGGAATCAGGGTGGTGTTTGCTTCACAGAATGTGTTGAGGAAGTTTCCTTCCTTCTCAATGTTTTGGAATAAGTTCTGCAGTA
Source organism: Loris lydekkerianus (assembly GCA_963574355.1). Taxonomy (NCBI): domain Eukaryota; kingdom Metazoa; phylum Chordata; class Mammalia; order Primates; family Lorisidae; genus Loris; species Loris lydekkerianus. The sequence goes on along the minus strand of CAUYPK010148662.1, from coordinate 11,096 downwards.
TAGGTCCAAGTTTTTCTTTGAAGGCTTGATAGAATTCTGGTGAGAAGCCATCTGATCCTGGCTTTAAGAGATTTATTTCTTCCTGGTTAAGTCTAGAGAGATAATGTGTTTCCAGGTATTGGTGCATTTCCTACACATTGTCAAATTTCTGGGCATAGAATTTCTTGCAGTAGTCAGAAAATCTCCTGTATCTCCATGGTATCTGTTGTTATTTGCCCCCTTTTCATTTCTGATTGAGGATATTAGAGATTTTACTTTTCTGTTTCTAATTAATCTGGCTATACGTTTGTCAATTTTATTTATCCCTTTTTTAAGAACCAACCTTTTGTTTTACTAATTTTCTGAATGATTCTTTTGTTTTAAATTTCATTTACTTCTGATTTAATTTGGGGTATTTTTTTTCTTCTGCTAGGTTTGGAATTGGATTACTCTTCATTTTCCATTACTTTGAGATGATTCATTTATTGATATGCTCCCTTTGTTTTACAGATATAGGCATCTAATGCGATACATTTGCCTTTCAGGATTACTATTGCAGTATCCCATAGGTTTTGGTAACTTGTAGCTTCATTGTTATTATGTTAAAAGAATTTAACAATTTCCTCCTTTATGTATTTCTTGACCCAAGAGTCATTCAGCATGATGTTGTTTAATTTCCATGCCTTTGTGGGGAGATGAAACTTTTTGTTGGAGTTGAGTTCCACCTTTACTGCTTTGTGGTCTGAAAAGATATACAAGATATAATTTCTATGGCTTTAATTTTGTTGAGGTTTATCTCCTAGGATATGTTCTATGGGCTGACAAAAAGAATGTATATTTTTTAGCTTTGGGGTGATTCTTATATGTCTATTAAGCCTATTTGTTCTAGGATTGTATTTAAGTCCCTTGTATCTTTGTTCAGTTTGTTTAGAGGATCTGTCCAGTTCTATCAGAAGGATGTAAAGTCCCCAGCTATTATGGTGATTCAGGGTATCATATTGCTAGACCAGTTAAGGTCTATTTCATAAATCTGGGAGCATTTGAGTAGATATTTAGAACTGAAATATCCTTTTGTATTGTTCCATTGACCAGTATGAAGTGATTTTCTTAAATTTAGTTGCTTTAAATCCACTTTTTTTTCTCAAAATAAAATTGTGACCCTCCTCCTTTCTTTTGATTTCCATTTGCCTAAAATATTGTTTTCTCTCCATTCACCCGGAGTCTTGTTCTGTTCTTCAAGTAGAGGAGTGTTGGTGCAGCATATAGATGGCTTGTGCTTTTTTACCAAGTCAGTCAGCCTGTGACTTTTCAGCAGGGAATCCAAGACCTTTACATTTATAGAGAGAATTGATAAAGGTGGCAGAGTTCTACTTTTCTCATTTTGTGCAAGTCTGTTGCAATTTTGCTCATACCCTTTGCACCATTGTGGAAGCTAGGTTTTGTCGTTTAGTTTCTGGCCACTTGCTCTACAGGGGTGGCCACTGTGTGGAGAACAGGTGTGAGTATTTCCTGTAGAGCCAGCCTTCTTGTGGTGAATTTCCTCAGTGTTTGCTTATCTGTAACAGATTTGATTTCTCCATTAATCTTGAATCTTAGTTTAGCAGGATACAAAATTGTGGCTTGAAAATTGTTTCATTTAAGAAAGAAAGTAAAAAAAGTACATAAACATCCTATTCAGCTTTAAAAGTTTCAGCTGAAAAGTCTGCTATCACCCTGATGGATTGCCATTGTAGGTCAATTGGTGCTTACTCCTGGCTATTTGCAGAATTTTGTCTTTCATCTTGACTTTGGACAGATCCATTAAATGTGTCTTAGAGATGGTCTGTTTGTGTTGAGATGACCTGGGGTTTGATATCCCTCCAAAAGGAGTGTTTCAAAATTTTTAGTGATACTTGAAATTTTTTTTTTTTGAGACACAGTCTCACTATGTCACCCTTGGTAGAGTGCAGTGGCATCACAGCTCACAGCAACCTCAAACACTTGGGCTTAAGTAATTCTCTTGCCTCAGCCTCCCAAGTAGCTGGGACTACAGGCACCTGCCACAACACCTGGCTATTTTTTTTTGTTGCAGTTGTCATTATTGTTTAGCTGGCCTGGGCCAGGTTCAAACCTGGCAGCCTCAATGTACGTGGCTGGCACTGTAACCACTCTGCACGGGTGCAGAGCTAATAGTTGGGAAATTTTCATTTATGATACCCTCCAGTAGGGTTTCCATTCCTTTGGGACATTTTTCTTCCCCTTCCTGGGTCCCTAAAATTCATATGTTTGAAAGCTTTGTGAAGTCTCATAATTCTCTAAGCGAATGTTCTACTCGCTCTCTTTTCTTTTCTGCCTCTTTAATTTCCTGGTTTTGTGCAAGAGCTTTGTCTTCTAGCTCTGAGATTCTTTTTTTCTCCATGGTCTAACCTGTTATTGATACTTTTTACTGCATCTTTACATTCCCTGATGACTCCTTCAATTCATTAAGCTTTGCCATATTCTTTCTATATTCTTCATATCTTGCATTTAATTTTTGGTTCTGTTTTTGGATTTCCTTTAGAATATTTTCCAAAGTCTCATCAATTCCCTTTATTACCTTTGTCATCATATTTTACATTCCCTTTCTGTCATTTCCACTAATTCTTTATAGGTGGTATCCCCTGAAGTGGCTACCTCATAATCCCTTGGGAGGTTGCATGTTTTGGTTTCTCATGTTGCCAGAATTTTTCTGTTGGTTCCTCCCCGTGTGTGTTTTTTTCTTGTTGACTTGCTTCCCTTACTTTTTCCTCTCATTACCTTCTTCACTTTAAACTACCTTGTCTCTGAGCTTAGATGCTAAAGTGGTCTTTTGGTATAAGGCCAAAAGGAAGAGAAGGAAGGATAAGGAGTGAGAAGGGAAAGAAGAAAATGGTAAAGAAACTAAAAACCAACAACAAAAATAACAAAATGGAGAGCTGAAAGGAAAAAATTGAAGAAAAGAGGAGAAGGACAGAAAGAGAAAGAGAAAGCAAAAGGTGAAATGGTGGTGTTTGGCAAGGTGCTTTGACCCATACCTACAACTCTAGGACTTTGGGGGGGGGGGGCTAGCTGAATGGGTCCTTCAAAGTCAAGAGCTCCTTGCCAGCCTCTGCAAAAGCAAGACCCCCCCCACCAAATACAGAAAAAAATCAGCAGTATGTCACAGTGGGGGACCTACCAATATCATCTTTCTAAACACCAACGCTATAAAGACACCCTAGACCATTAGCTCACGATCTCCTTTAGGCAGACCAATCTCCTAGCCCTCCAAGAAAGGGAAAAAAGAATGAAAAGGTAGATAAAATTAAAAATACAATTATATAAGATGAAGAAACAAAAAAGGGATATGTTGGTTGTTGCATGGGAGAGTTATGTGGGAAAGATGAGAAAAATAAAAAAAGTCTCTACCAAAAGAGAGAAAAAAGGAGAAAAATTAAAAAAGGAATAAAAAGGGTCGAAAAACCATAACTGAAATGGAGGAGCCCTTGCTATTGAAGAAAATAAAAATGAAAAAGGCTGGGCATGGTGGCTCATGCCTATAATCTTAGCACTCTGGGAGGCCAAAGTGGATGGATTGCTTAAGGTCAGGAACTTGAGACCAGCCTGAGCAAGCATGAGACCTTGTCTCTAAAATAGCCAGATGTTGTAGAGGGCACCTGTAGTCCCAGCTACTTGAGAGACAAGGCAAGAGGATCACTTGAGCCCAAGAGTTTGAGGTTGCTGTGAGCTATGATGTCTTGGCACTCAACACTCAATCCAGGGTGACAAAGTGAGACTCTGTCTCAAAAAGAAAAATAAAATACAACCAAACAAAACTAAACAAAGCAGAATAACAACAAAGAAAAAAAATAAAGAAAAACAATTTCTTGGACAACAGTAGCACTGTGGTGGTAGGAGATGGAGAACACACACCCTGGTTTTGCTATATTAGGTGGGGGCTGGAAGCCACTTTCTAGTTTCTGAGCAGAACTGGTCCTGTCTTCCTGACATATTTGCCCTCAATCTGGGCCTGGTCACTTTGTCCTCGTGCAGTTCTCACAAGATTGGGGTCCCGAAGCTCTCACCCGATTTCTTAGGAGGTACATCAGACAGTGCCCCCTGACAACAAAGTGGCCTTCCTAGGGATTTGGAGGCTGTTCAGCTCACCCGAAAGATGGTTGCCCAAGCTCAGCCGCATGCCAGAGCTGGTCATGTGCCAGGACCCTGTGGACTGTCCCTTCCTGGTGGCCTTCCAACAATGGTGGCATCCTATTAGTAGCCACTCAATCAATGAGAGATCCACCCCACCCAGTATTCAATCCTGGGTGCCAGACACTGCTCGAGTTTACTTGCTCACTTAAGCTCACTCCAAGGCAACTCCAGTGTATAGCTCAGTCCAAAAGCAAAAAGTGTAGGACAGCCCTTTCCTGTCCCTAGTTCTCCATAGGAGGGTCAACCAGCTGGCCTCTGCCTGCGCCCAGGCACTTGCCTTCTGTGCAGGACCTCCTCAGCTCCAGACTTCCTCCTAGGCTCCTGGAGTCTCCTACTGCTTCACTATGCCCCAGAGGTATGTTTCTGGGTAGATTTCTCCAGCCAAAGGTGACTGGAATCTTGTCTCCCCTGTCTCACCACAAGTGGTTGGTCAGGAGATGTTTCTAGTCCCCCATCTTGCTCCACAGCCTCCTCGCCCCCATTTTTCTTTTGACTTAAAGGATAGTGAGTTGTGTAGTTTTTTTTCTTTATTTTTAGCATGTTCCAGACAACTAATGATCTGTAGGCCAGATCACACCCTTTCTTTTCTTCTTCCATTAAAATTGGCAGCTTCGCCTTTCAGTCACATACCCAACCCTCAAAATCTTCATTCATTTTCATCTGCTGCCCTTAGACCAGACAGTTAGTAAATTATGGCTACTAACTTTTAAATACCTTTCTTTTATTAAATCTGTGCCTATTACCATCAGTTTTGCTTAAGGCCTTATCACTCACGGTATGGAAAGTGATCTTCTGTCTAGGTGGCCATTCCTCTTCCTAGCCATGGGTCTTTTTAATGTCCAGGAATGATCCTTCTATCACCTTATTATCTACAGAGATATCCCATCTCCTGTCAGAACTGTGAACCATATCAATTTGTTTAGAAACATGGAGAACACAAGCCTAGAATCCTGTTCTAGATACTATTTGAATTGGAGTAGTAAAATATGTAAACAAATATCATTGAATATTGCTAACTGCATTTTCTTGATTATCATTCTTTTTTTTTTTTTTTCTTGAGACAGAGTCTCACTTTGTTGCCCTGGTAGAGTGACATGACGTCACAACTCACAGCAATCTCAAACTGTTGGGCTAAGTGATTCTCTTTCCTCAGTCTCCCAAGTAGTTGGGACTATAGGTGCCTGCCACAATGCCTGGCTATTTTCCTGTTGCAGTTGTTGTTGTTTAGCTGACCTGGGCTGGGTTTGAACCCACCAACCTTGGTACACGTGGCTGGTGCCGTAACCCCTGTGCTACAGGTGCCAAGCCTTAATTATCATTCTTTTTCATTCATCAGTGTGGTAGAAGTGGGGTCATGTGTCTGACTTCACAATATAAGGTAGAAAGTTTCAATTAATAAACATATCACATAAAGTATAAAGAAATACTACCATTATGAGTGAGTCTCGTATTGCTACAAAGCATGCCTGTGCTAATTTGATCTAGTCAGGGAAGCCAGGGAAGTTCTGTCCTGAAAAGTTCTGATGTGTGTAAAAAGCGGATTAAAGAAATTAAAGCCAAGGAGCTGGGAGTCACCCATAGCACAGTGGGTAAGGCACCGGCTACATACACCAAGGCTGTCGGGTTCAAACCCGGCCTGGCCCAGCTAAGACACCAATGACAACTGCAACAACAACAACAAAAATATCCAGGCATTGTGGGGGGTGCCTGTAGTCCAGCTACTCAGGAGGCTGAAGCAAGAGAATCACTTAAGTCCAAGAGTTTGAGGTTGCTGTGAGCTATGACACCATAACACTCTACTGAGGGTGACATAGTGAGACTCTGTCTCAATAAATAAATAAATAAATAAATAAATAAATAAATAAATAAAATAAAGCCAATGAGCTATTTGGGCCTTTGTAGTAGCCATAAAACATTGGCCTGGATTCTGTGTATTTGCAGAGCTACTTGTTTTTCTTTTTGCAGTGGATGTGACTGGTGGTCATCCTTTCTGATGACCTCAGGAGTGTCCACTGTGCAGGCGTCAAACAGAGCTGGCAGACCTTTGCTGAGAGATTCTAGTTGCCTGTGTCCTGGGTTCCTCTTGTTTCACCTCTGGCCACCATACTGGCAGGTGGAAGTGGGACTGAGCACAGAATGGGACCTGGGAGCGTGCAAAGCATCTGTTCACCATAAAGGAAAGATCCAACCGACTACAGATCTTAGATTTTGGATTGTGAGTCTGAGGGCTGGGGGCTACTCGTTTGCCAACACAATGCCTCAGACTGCCCTCTGCTCAGATACCAAGGTACAGAGATAGGGGATTTTTCTGGATATGGACATGGGCAATATTTCCTTTTTTGATGTAGACAATGGATCCCACATGTTTATGTTCACTAGAGTTTCTGGTGAGGAGCCACTGTCCCCATTTTTTGCTCCTTCAATTCCACCTAATGGTGATCAGGGTATCATGAGAATCTGTTCTGTGATGAGCTGGGGCACTGCTGATCCTCCAGCCCATCCTGGGAGCATGAATACACCCCCACGGCAAAGAAACACTCGCAGAAAGTTACTTTGTGGTTAGGCTTGGGCACTTTCTACTTGATTAAAGTATTATACAAAAGTCATAGCAGAAAAATATGGAATATTTCATGAATGTAATTAATCTAGTATGTGAATTGAGTGTTAAGTAGTAATTAGAATGTAATTTAATTAGAATATAAATGGAATACTTGGTAGTAATTATTTTCACTTGCTATCTTATATTTTGTTTTTTTTTCTATAAATACATCCTGTGTTCTCATATTGACTTCCAGATACTTTACTTTTTATTTCTGTAAATTCAACTTAATGTATTACAGAAGGTATGAGCTATATAAACATTTGAATGGGACCAAATGGATTATGTGACTTTCAAAATGATAGAGGGACAATACCTTTTATTCCTAGCAAAGTATGTGTGTGTGTTTTAACACAGGATTACTAAATACCTAAGAATCACCCAGAACTAAAAAGACGACTTTCCACCAACACAGTTTAGTGCAGCTCGTCTGCACCGACAGGGATACCTCTTAATCCGCCAAGTGCACTGTTTTGACATCTGCTTGGCCGTTTCTTCCTCCCTTCTTTTTTCTCTTATGGTATCCTCACTGCTGTGCTCTGACAGACCTGGTGGCTGTTGAAATGGGATGCTGGTTGCCAGTTAAAAGAAAACAGGACTTGAGAATTGAGAATGTTTTGCTTAGATTTAAAATCATCAGAGTAACCAGCAATAACCAAAAAATGATTGCCCAGGAAAGGTGAGAACTTAATTCGATCGCTTAAATATAGAATCTAATCCCTTCCCCAGCCCCCTGCCATGAGTTGTGGTTTTGTATTTTCACTCAGTAAACATGATCAACCTTGTAAGTCAACTTAATTACAGAAGGTATTAAAGAAGGTATGAGGTTGTCTAAAACCAGTGGGTGGTGGGGAAGCTAGGCTGGGTTCAGTGGCTCACACCTGTAATCCTAGCACTCAGGAAGGCCAAGGCAGATGGATCACCCGAGCTCAGGAGTTTAAGAATATCCTAAGCAAAAGTGAGACCCCATAGCTACTAAAATTAGAAAAACTAGCCAAGTGTTGGGGTGGTGCCTATAGTCTCAGCTACTCAGAAGCCTGAGGCAGGAGGATAGCTTGAGACCAAGAATTTGAGGTTGCTGTGAGTTATGATGCCATGGCACTTTACCAAGGGTGACAGAGTAAGACTTTGTTTCTAAATAAATATATGAAACCACAGGGGGGCCTGGTATGGCAACTTATACCTGTAATTCTAGCCCTTTGGGATGCTGAGGTAGGAGGACTGCTTGAGGCCAAGAGTTTGGGAACAGTCTGGGCAACATAGCAAGGCCCCATCTCTACAAAGAGTAAAAAAAAATTAGCCAGTCACAGTGGTGGGTGCTTATAGTTCCAGCTACTCAGGAGACTGAGGCAGAAGAATCACTTGGGCCCAAGGAAGTACTTCCTTGATATTGAAAACCACGTGAACCCAAGGATGCTAAAGTTCAAGGTGAGGCTGTGTCCTATCCAGCCCTCCCCATGAAGTCCCTAGGAAATGCAAAGTGCAAAAGGCTCTCCATTAAATATAGGACTCAGCTGACTTCTGGCACCTAACACTCCCCAAGCAACACCAGTTCTCTTCCCTGAGTATAGATTAGAACCACCTGGATATTTGGAAGGAAATACAATTTTAGGTTCTGCCCTATACCTGTGCTGTCCAAAGTGACAGCCACTGTGGCTATTTAGCACTTGAAATGTAGCTATAGCCATGTATTTTTAATGCATTGGGTTAAATAAGATAAAATCAATCCATCTGTTTATGTTTGATAATGTGGAACTTAAATTACACTTGTGGTGGCATCATGTCTCTGTAATGGGAGCAGCACCCTAGATCAGGGCTTTCCAAACTTGACTCTTGTATAAATGAAGAGTCTGATTCCATAGCACTTGGCTGGCTTAAGAATCTGGGTTTCTAACCTGGGTGCTCAGGTGGTGCTGCAGCTGCTTCCTGACCACTTGCTGGGTAGCAAGACCCACACCAGCTGCGTATGGGTTTCTTTCTGGCTGGGAGGCGCTTGAACATGCAATGTGTGGAGACACCTGGGTTGATTTTAACCAAAAGTCTGTCCTGGCAACCATTATCATAAAAGAATGTACCCCATAGTTGGGCCGCCAAGCAAAGCTGGTAAAAGTGCACGCGATTGTTGAGCTTGTAGATTGAGGTTGGTTGTAGATTCTGGCCCTGAACACTCTATCATGTGCTACCCCCATGCACCAGGTTCTAAAGTGTATAGTGCTTGATTCAATGTAACAATTTAACTCTACCCATATTTGTGACCTGATTTAACAAAAGGTACACAGTGAATTGCTTGAATTCAACTGTGCAAAATGTAGGGAGAAAGGCCCTACCTGTCAGAGTCCTGGATCCAGACTCCTTTGAATGTGCCAAGTCCTCCTCCTCATTTTACCTAGCGCCTACTATTCGATGCCTTGTAGAGTTAATGGTGGCTGTGTTTGCTTTGTACATGATAAAGTACTTTTGGTATGTATGGTAATATCCAATATCAGTCATGAAAAAAACAAAATACTGTACTTTCTAAGTGAGCATACATTCATTTGGGGTGATGAAACTTGTCCCAAATATTTTTTGTCCTTGGCAACCCCTATGTGGGGTCAGGACAGACCATGCACTATCCAAGGTGCTAAGTGAAAAGGAATCTCAGTGAACTGATTGGTACTTAGTTCAAAGGGTTTATTTCTGAGGTTCCCATTGGCTCCATCCACTTGTTCACATCTGGTCAAGCAGCTCTGTGCTGTGATCCCAATAACTAGGAATTGTTGGAAATGTTGGCAACCCACAAAGCCACGCTCCCCAAATTCCCCTCGACTCTAAACAGTACTACATGTAAGTTCTGGATCTCAGTCCTAAGATCCAAAGACATCCCAACTCATGCCCAAGGGAATCCTTCATCTCTCTGGACTTGTGCAGCGTTAGCCCATCTCAGAACTCTTCATTTTGTTATCACACTAGTGAAAGGAAGCTTTGCCTGCAATTGTCTAGCCAGCAGGATGAGATGGAAATGCAAGGACACAAGTGTTAAATTTCTATATTATTCTGCAATAAATAAAATTATGTTTTCTTCATTCAAAGTACATATGGAATGCTTATATTTTGATAGGATGTATATCTGTGCCATCATATATATTAAATTGGAAAGCAAACAATGTCCATGGTCCCTGCCCTAATGGATCTTACAAGTTAAAGAGAAAAAAAAAAAGTTAGATAATGTCATTTGCAATAAACAGAAAGCTTACTATAAAGGAGAGAAATGTACAAAATCTTTCTGGTAGGATAATGGCCCTAGTCAGGAGTTCAGGAAAGATTTATTAGGAAGATTTCTGATTTAGGGGGAAAGAATTAATGAAGTTGAAGTGAATGAGACGCTGGAGCCTTTGCAGAATGAAGAGCTCATCTTCAGTCTGCCTGTTTGCTGAGCCACTCATTTTTCTTCCACAGCAGATATGACCTTGGATGTTGACAAAGCTAATGAGTTCCTCATCATTTCTGATGACCTTTGGAGTGACCACTATGGGTGTCTCAAACAGGATCTGAAAGGCTATGCAGAGAAATTCAGCTTCCGAAGTTGTGTCCTGGGCTCCCCTAGGTTCACTCTGTCAGCCATTATGACAAGGCGGATCTGGGAGTTCACAAAGAATCTGCTTCCCAGTGAGGACAGATCCAACTGGCTTTATAACTTGGATTCTGGACACTGAGTTCAATAAAGGGAATTCAGCCAGCACTGTGCCTCCACCTGCCCTGTGGGTGAATCCCTGGTTACACAGATTAGGGATTTTGCTGGATATGGGCATCACAAATATGACTTTTTGTCACCTTAGTAAAGGACCCATGTCTTCACATTGAGCAACATCTCTCCAAGCATCTTATTTCTATAGCATAGGCCACAATGGGCCAGTTAAATCAAGAACACCAAAAACTATTATTGTAAATTACTTTTTATTCATGTTTATGACCTTTTCCACTTAGTAAACATTTTCTTCAAAGTAACCACAGACAATTATGGAGCACTTGATAAATCACAAGCATAAATAAATAAGAAATTAAATTATATTATAGATATTAACTAAAATGATATTCATACTTTTTTGGTCTCAGGCTTATATTTCTTTTACTGTAAATATGTTTTAAGCTCCCAGATTAATTTTTATTTTATAATAATAATAATAATAATTTTTTGGAGACAGAATCTCATTGTATCACCCTGGGTAGAGTGCTGTGGTGTCATAGCTTATAGCAACTTCAACTCTTGGGCTCAAGTGATCCTCTTGCCTCAGCTTCCAGAGTAGCTTGGACTATAGGCTTCTACCACCATGGCTAGCTAGTTAGTTTTTCT
>CAUYPK010148656.1:0-15470 GCA_963574355.1 Loris lydekkerianus | reverse complement strand
AGAGATTAGAAAACTTGGGCCATGTACTCAGCCCTACTATGAAGCTAAACTATAGCTTTCACATGAAGGCTATAACCCAACTATAGCACAAGACTATGGGGAAAGGGCCAAGGAAGGGGAAGGGAGGGGGGAGGTTTTGGTGGAGAGAGGGTAATGGGTGGGGCCACATCTATGGTGCATCTTAGACTGGGTACAGGCGATTGCACTAATGTACACAGCTATGATTTAACAATTAAAAAAAAAAAAAGAAAGAAAGAAAACTTGGGCCCAGAAGAGTAAACCATTTGCCCAGGGTCTGAATGACAGCTTGTCCAGAGAGTTCTGTCTGCTCATTCTCTGCCTTTTACACCCGCTGTGGCTCATCCACTCATCCCCACAGCTTGGTCCATGTGCTGCCCTTCTCTGGGGAGCAAACTTTGTGCCATCGGAAGGCCTAACACTGAGATCCTGGGGCTAAGTCGGCTCAGATGTGTTTTATTTGGTGACTTTAAAAAATCAGATTTCATATAAGATTCTGAATTTCTGGCTTTTCATGAAAGATCTGGAAGTCTGGCAATACTGTGCCCACATTCCCGCATAAGCTGCATTGGCTGCGGCTGAGCAGAGACCAACCCTTTTGGCCAGGTGTGGGGCTTGACTTTCCCCAGCTGCTGCCACCTCTGGATGCTGCTGCCTGCTCCTTTTTAGTCGTTTATGGCACGGTCGGGCCCCAGGAGGCCTCCGAGTTTGCAATCTTTGGTTCAAAGAAAGAGAACAATATATCTACCTATATTCTAAAGATAAGATAAAACACTTTAATTGAAGAAATAAAATGTGATAATTATATTTGACGAAAGTTTTCTTTTTTTAAAAAATAAGATTAGAGTTTCCCAGGAGAGACTTAGCATTGTTTTGGTTTGATTTCTCATTTTTGACAACAGAGCAATTTGACCCAGAACCCTTGGTGACAGTCCTTTTGGATGAAAATCTTTGCAGGGCCTTTTAATTAGGAATTGACAGGGTGATTAACTTATAATTCACAAAAATAAATGTGGAAAAGAGAAGTACAGGTCAATTTCTAGCTGTGTTAAACTGTAAGGACAGCACCACTGGCAAGAGATTGCTTCCTTTTAACAGCTTTTCTAATTTTTCTTAATTGGATCCTTTGTTTCCTAATTGGATGGAGAGAACCATCATATGGCTTTCAATTACTAGCTGTGGCATGGTGATCCCGTCATATGGCACACGGTAAGGAAAGGCAGACTCTCAGCATATGAAATGGAATACGTACCATCTCCAAGAAGCTTTTTGTGCCAGTAAGAAAGAGGGGTGACACCCATGTCTGGTAGGTGAAGCGTGCAGGGATGGGCAATAGTAACGGACAAGTCCAGAGACTTGTGTTTCTGTTTTATAGACTAGGTTTCTTCATCACAGACATCCCCCTAAGAATCAAGATTAAAATTGTATTCCTATGAAGTTTTAAGAATTACACACACATACAGACACACCCACACACATAACAGATCCACAAGAAGACGCCCATCTCCTCAGAGACCGTTCTCCTCATCGTGGTAAATCTAGAAATTCTTTCTCTAGAAAACATAGTTTCTCTATAGAATTACTATTATTATTTTTCCCTATGGCTTTTCTGTTTTATAATCTCTGTTGGATCGCTTTTGCCTGCAGGATTAAATCTGAATATTTTATCATGCTCTGTATCTGACCCCGCATCTTTCTCTACCTCTCTATTCCAAAATTCCCAGGCATGCCCTTCCTCCTTGATTCACGGAGTTTCTTCCTCTTCCTTGGAGATGTCAGATCTTTGACAACTCCGTTTGCACCATTCCTTCTTCCTGGTCTGTCTTCTGCATTATTCTTTTTCTGGCAAATCTTTTCATTGGCGAAGATTAGGTTGAAAAGGTTACCTCTCCAGGGAAGCTTCATCTGACTACCCCCTCCACAATTGGTTATTTGGTCCTCTGTCAACCTTGTTAATTCAGTGAACCTTGTTAATATCTCTGTAATAGCTTCTGTTTTATGTTTACCCATGAATTCAAAAATACATTTTGATCATTTCTATGTATAGATGCTATGCCCTGGGGCTACTTGCTGACCAATAAGGCTAAGGTTATACATTTTGTATTGAAGTGTAACTAATCCCTAGGAAATTGTCTCCCTCACCAGACTGTAAAATACAGAAGGTGGGAATATTTTATCTAATTTTATACTTGAATCATTAGTGCCCAGAATTTTGCCTGGCTTAGACTAGGTGATTAAGAAATGCTCTTTCACTTGTCATGACTTCTTGATGGAGAATATTAATCACTTTTATAAAATCTAACCTCTTAGTCAACCTAGTGTACCTACGACCTCAGCTTTTAAACTTGGAAGGGTTAATGTGACCACTGTTGCTGTCTTTGAGATGGAATGGAACCTAGTGACCTTTTGGCATATAGCTTTTTATGCCTTCAGTGTGACAAGTCAGATTCTGTGAATGGCACTTTGACTCAGTACCTTGGAATGGTCTTTTCCCAGAGAAGAAACACATTCTCACATTCTCTGATTAAATGCCCTTAGCAAGCAGGGACAGGACACAGCTGGGGTTTGAATCAGGCTAAATCCCATCAGATTGGAAATCAAGAAGCTGATGCTTTTGAAGATTATAAATCTGGAAAGTAGCAGAGACAAGGGGCTGTCCCTCCCTACCCAAAGCAGGTAGTGACACTTCTCCTTGGCTTTCACTGTTGCGTCTCTCTGGCTGATGCTTCCAGAATAACTTTAAAGATGGACTTGTGTGAAGGGATAAGATTTAGGGCTGGAACTACTAAATCTCTTCCTTCTTTCAAAAAGAGGTGTAATAAAGTCTGGAGGGAAGACTTAATTGAGAATATGGAATGGCGTGGAAATGAGGACTTGAAAAAGAATGCCAGAAACGCTTGTTTCATCTCTCTATGGTTTTCTGAAAGGCACAGTTATAATTTTACATTTAAGAATTGCTTAAGGGTAGCAAGTCTGTTAGCTCACTGTTACTGGTGACTTTAGATCATGGGGTTCTACCTCATGTGAACTTTCTTGGCTTGATGGTGAGTGCATCCGTCCTACCCAATGAAACCACACTTCAGCAGACACTGTGGTGGCTCCTCTGTTCTTGGCCATGAACCCACTTATTGGCACATTGCTAAAATGAAGACATTCAAGAGGCATGAGGAAGCCCTCTACTTTCACAGGCAGCTTTGTGGATGCTAGAGCTGCCTGCACATCTGCCTGTCACCTGAGCAGCCTCTGTCCCTCTCCTGAACACTCCCTCTAGGCAGACAGCGTCTGCCTCTGAGCTCATTATCGCTCTAAGTGTTTGCTCTTGGATCCATGCTTCATGCGTTTTATTTACATGCTTTATTTTTCGTTTTATGAGCAAATCGATAACTAGACTTACTCTTTATTGCACTGGATTAGTTTTATTTATTCCATTTGAATTTGATTAAAAAGCTGTCAAACATAACTCTACATTTTTATCAGCAGAATACTTTCATAAAACTGGTATGAGATGTGTTCAGCTAAAATATACTTTTGAAAATAAAACAATGTTTGATATATTCTAGACAGCTACCCTTTTGTTTATCCATGACAACTGAAACTAACCATCAAATGGATAAAGCAATCCAAGTCTAGTCAAGTAATCCATAGGGCACATGAAAAAAAGCCTTTTAAAAAAGTTCTTTCTAGATGGATTTAATGTAATTCACCAATAAAACATTCTCAGAAGCATAATAAAAATCCTACATAAAATGACATAGCCAAGGAAAAGGAAGATACACAGTTTGATGAAGATTCAAAATGGATGTTAACATTAAAAATGAGCAGTCAGGCAATTCCTGTATAATATAAAGATCAAAGTTGCAGGGCACTAATTTTGCTTCTAATTTATAAGATAGTGTGTTTATGAGACTACAAATAGTATTTATGAAAAAGCATATCCAATGGCACGTGCTTTGAACTGTCATTTTTCTTCAGAAAAATTGCCATTCTACACATCGTATTTATAAATTTCACCACATAGCACCGAGAATAGCTGGGCTGTATTTTACATATCCAAAAATGTTCTGAAAAGGTAAAATATGTCTATTTTGGTTGAGAATCTGATATCCTTGCCCTATTTGAAAAATACTGGGCTTCTACTTTCCCACCTCTTTTGGTCTTACCTGTGTACAAGGAGGTCTATGTGGACATGCCTGAGGCAGCATGGATGTTGAGAAGGCACGTGTGTGCGCTTGCACACCCATCTCTCAACCACACCCATACTCATGCATCTGCATAGATGCAACTGCACCATGATGCTCTGGAGGAGAATTAAGGTGAGTTTTGGTTATGTGCTTTACTCTGAATATCATTTCATAGTGTGAGGTATGAATGATGTGCACCTGGAAGGGTTAAAAGAAAAGCACCAAAGGGGTTAATGTAGAACACATATATAGACAAATATTGTCAATTATTTTATTCAAATGTTTGGAACTTAAACACAAAATCATCATTAAGTTTTCACAAAATGAGGCATCTGTCACTTGAAAGGAAAAAAATATTTCAGAAATATGTTTACAGAAATGTAAAAATATTAGGCATTGAGACAGATGTGAACATATTCAGTAACTTGTCTTGTCTGTCAGTCTTCTGAGCCGAAGATCTTACTGTACTCACTCAGCATGAGCTCAGCGATCTGGTTCTGGTAGACCATGTGAATCGCCATGTTCCCTGTTTCATTTTCAGCTCGCAGAAGGGTGGGTCCAAATACAATCCCTAAGCTTTGTGTGGACATCAGGTTCTTGGAGGCTCTGGCCACTATCCTGTGGGAGGAGAAAAAGAGAGGGGGAAAAAAAACAAAACCAAAAACAAACATTCCATTGGAATTTGAAGTGAAATTGTGCTACTTTGGAATTACAAAAAATTTTTCTTGTTCAAGAATAACAGCTATCATACATTAATTATCTATATCCATAGTTTACTGTATAGAGATAGAAACTATGGTTTGGGGGAAAGAATGCTTTGCTTTGTCCAACTTTTTATTCCCATAATACCTGGGCACCATGGGTACTCAACAAATATTTGTGAAATGAATGAATAAATGGATGAAACAGCAAATATTAATGTGGAGTTAAGATTTAGCCTTTAAAATGTTTATAGTCAATGGAGAAAACATGAATAAAATACATAAGAATACAAACAAAATAAAGGGAAAAATCTATGCATAATTAATTGAAGGTAGACATTGGGATGGAGAAAAATTTAGGTTTTTAGTGATTATAGAGTGTTACTGGAAAATGCTAACTGGCGTTTGTTTTATAGAGGAGGTAGGTTCTAACACCTTTAGGTATATGGTAAAATTCTAAGTGTCTCCAGTCCTTTGGACAGCCAATTTAGCTTATGCTACCATGCAATGCAGTATCCTGTAGCCTTAGCACAGCAAAAGAATCCCATTGGAATCAAATCAATGTTTGCTTGTGTAAGCACTGTATGGAGAACTGCCACACCAATGAAACATTAGGATTTGGTTCTGTTGATGGTAATGCTTTGCTGTTTCAACACAGACTCCTAAAAAAGAAAATAAAGCCCCATCCTAAAAACAGAGACTTTAAAAAATAATGCTTGTTCTCACAACTGACGCCTACTTGATTTTATATTAAAATTCAGAATAGTGGTGTTATAGTGCTGGTAAGGAAATAAGGATAGGTTAAAGA
This sequence comes from Loris lydekkerianus, assembly GCA_963574355.1. Lineage (NCBI taxonomy): Eukaryota > Metazoa > Chordata > Mammalia > Primates > Lorisidae > Loris > Loris lydekkerianus. The sequence continues at coordinate 9,762 of CAUYPK010148656.1, read as the reverse complement.
AGGACAGGGTTTTTAGAAATGCTAAAATCTTCACTCTACCAAACATCCCAACCCAAGATGCATAGAGTGTAGAGAATAAAGGAAGCAAAGGAGCTTATTACAAGACTGTGGGGTCTCTGGCCTCAGAGCTCAGCATGGAACATTGTTGAGTTGGTTGGACTTTAGAGGACTTTGTCCTACGTGGGTCTATGTAGTTCTGAATCCTAAGAGGCAGGAAGATTTGCATTACAGTGGTCTGCCATCCTCGGGAGATATGTTCCAGGACCCCCAGTGGATGCCTGAAACTGTAGACGGTACTGAACCCGACTGGCAGTGATCAGTTTCTGTTTCTGTCTTTCATCCACAGATGTCATGCCTTTTCCATCTCAGCTAAGCATTTACCACATATTGTGGCTGTAACATTTTGCAGTTGGAAGGGCAGTAGAAAAAGTAGCATGAATTTCTTTTCCTCTCTTTACAATCTCATGGAGGGAAGATTCATTCTTAGCAACCTGAGCAGATGATTTTTGTTCTTACTAAGTCAAGAACTTTTCCCCTTTTCATTTAAAGGAAGAACTTGAGAGCTTCTTATTGGATTATCTGAATTGCCCCCATCACTATTCTTGTGCTTTGGGGCCACCATTAAGTAAAATAAGGGTTCCCTGAACATAAGCACTGCCACATGACTCTGTGACAGTGGATCTGGTAACTGAGAGGACTACTAAGTGACTAACGGGAGTGTATGTGTGCGTTTGCTGGGCAAAGGGAGCTTCACGTCCCAGGCAGGAGAGTTTGTCATGCTACTCAGAACAGTGTGCCATTTAAGACTTATGAATTGCTTATTTTTGGAATTTTCCATTTCATATTTTCAGACTGCAGCTGACCTCAGGTAAAGGAAGCCTTAGAAAGCAAAACTGGAGATAGGGGCAACTGCCCTTTCTCTTTCACAAAACTCAATCTCTGAAGAACTACTTCTGTGAACACAAGGCCCTGCCTTCCCTCTCCTGAAAGAGACTGAGAAAGGCCAAAGCCACATGTGCATTGACTTGTACCTACCTACAAGCTCGTGGCATGTGTGGTGGCCAGCAAAATGTACTCCACCCGACCAATGTAAATAGTAAGCAACTATTGCTATAAGCAATGTTATTGACTCACTTAATCAACATAACAATCCCAGGAAGTAGCTTCTATTATTAAGCTTATTTAAAATGTGAGCAATGGAGGTACTGGAGGTGCACAGTAGTGACAAGGTCAAGGTTACCCAGAGCTGAGGTTCAAACCCAGGCAGTTTGCTTCCAGCACTTGGGGAAGCTTCATTGCCCAGGTGTCTGTTTTGACTTCTGGGCCTAACAATTGGGCTGAATTTTCACTCTGCCACCCTCTATGTGATAATAAAATTGACTATTTAGGAGGGTCTGAATTTTTATTCTGCACTGTAGAATTGCGATGGACAGCCTTGTAGAATTCTTCTAGGTAAAATGACTCTCAAATTTGGATCAAATATTTAAGATATTCTGCCTCCATTTTCCTTTTTCTTCTGTTTTAAATGGAGAGCATTTATACCTGTGAGCAGCATTGGCATGGCTACATTTCTGGAAGGATTCTTATATTTTTAGAGTATCAGTGAGTATCTGAGACTTCAGATTTAAAGTTTCCTTTGGAATCTAAGAAGCCAAGCTGCTTTGCTACTTCATTTACCAAAAGCCTGTTGAATGGTTTAAGCATCCAACTTGTAGCTTGGTCAAATGGAATGGGCCCTTGTTTCTTTTTAATATGCTGATTTATCTCAGTTTAAGATCTCTCTTGAGCCACCCCCAGACCTGAATATTATAAAATCCATTAGTATGATTCATTATGAGGACAATACATATTTTCCCCTTTGGTTTTAAATACCTTTCTATAATATTAAATTCTTCATTGACTCCACTACAATAAAAAAAAATTGTTAAAGGCAAATATGGAGAAAGATAACATAAATAATCAATTGAGTATCTATTAGATGAAAGATGCTTTAACAACTTTTTCTACTGGTAGCAAAGGTCTAAATTGATAAGATTTATCTAGCAGAGAACAGGGCTCAGAGACCATAAATCACAGAGAAGGTAGAATCAAAAGCAAAAGAGTATTCAACGTGTGACGATAAATGGTTTCTACAGGGCAGCTTGGCTGACAGCGTAGCAGAAGAATATTAGGACCTGGAGTCCAGGGAGCCTGAAAATGGAAAGGGATGATGTAAAGATAGACTGAGGATTGGACATACGCTTACCTATTTCATTATGACTATAATCTCAGTTGGTGGCAAGGACAGTGAAAATTAGGCTAACTGGGAGCCAAAACTGGGTCATACCCATAAAGCGAGGCTAGAAATCAAGGTAGGGGGGTCCAAGATCTGGTTGTAGCAGGAAGAAGACATGGCTGTCAGGAGATTATGAGGTAGAAGTATGAAAAGGTGTTTATTTTTGGAGGAACTTAGGCAGGTGAAGGAATAATTCAACTCTCCTAGGACTACAAGAAACATATAACTGATAAGACTTAGGCTACGAGGAAAGAGCAAGAAGGTTAAAATGGGGCTACTTTTTCTATTTCCCCAGAGTTCGTTACATTTTTCCTGGTCAGCAAAAGGCCTAGTTTCAGAATCCAGACCAAGGTGAAATCTAGAGCAAGGACCAAGATTGCAGTTTAAATAGATTGGAGAATCAGAGACTAGGGCTGCATATCCAGGTTAACCTCTTTTTTTTTTTTTTAGAGACAGAGTGTCACTTTATCATCCTCGGTAGAGTGCTGTGGCATTACAACTCACAGCAACCTCCAACTCCTGGGCTTAGGTTCTTCTCCTGCCTCAGCCTCCCAAGTAGCTGGGACTACAGGTGCCCACCATAATGTCCGGCTATGTTTTTGTTGCAGTTTGGCTGGGGCCAAACCTCCCTTGGTATATGGGGCCAGTGCCATATGTATATGGGTATCCACGAAGCCACAGGCACCGCCCACATCCAGGTTAACCTTATGGCAAGGTTTCTTTATCTTAGCTGGCAGATTTCATTGAAGGTGGGGGACCTTGGCAAGGAAACTGGCTAACACATCAGTTTCCTAAATTTCCTGTGGACAAATGTTCATTTTGTGCCTTTCTGCACAAAATGTGTAAATATTCATTTCACTTCATGCTTCCCATTTGATTTCAATGAAACTCTAAATTATGAGTGCTTTAAAGTAATTTTATTGTAAGTACAATTTCAGAAATAACACAGTTTAGTATTCTTGGTTTATGTATATTACTGCAGGTTAGATTTTCTTGGCAGCTTGGAATTTTTTCCTCCTATGTTGAAAAAATTAAATTACAATAACTTTTATAAAATTCAAATGTAATTAAGAAAGAAAGTTAATAAGGAAACATAGATGTATATTATATAGAATATATGCTGTCTTGTCTTGTTTATTTATGCATGTGTGCATATATATCTGTGTATAAATTGGCAATTTCTTTTTGAATATCAACCAAACAGTAGACAGTATGTTAAAACATCACTATCTTTAGTTTAGAAAGGATAGGGACCAAATTTGGGTAGAAGTCACCAGCTACTGAATTATTTGGTTCATGTTGACAGGCAAATATATTCTCATACAAAAGTTTAAATTAGAATAGATTCCTTTCTAACAGTCCGTGAGGATAGACATTTTTAGCAAAAAAAGCCCCCAAACTGAAGCTGTCTGGGGAAAATGTATTTAATGCTGTTAATAAACTTTACCATTCAAATGTGAACTTATATATTTCCTACCTTGCTATACTATTAAATGGTTAAGTGGTTGATTTAGAAACACACAGGGAATCAACCACGAGTTCAAAAATATAGTTAGAATGCTATCCTGCAAAATTATTTTTATCTCATTTTTTTTTTTACCTCACATCGATAGATATCATAATTTTCACTCTTACTGTGGGGACCAGCTGGGCATTGCAAGTGCCATTATTTCTGAAGGCTTCAACTAGTAAAACATATGTAGAAGAGAAACATAGGCTACTAAAAGAAATAAAATCGTTGTATGGAAAAAAATAATTCAATCTCCTATCTGAGATGGAAAACTCTCAAAAACAGTAAGTTGTACTTCCAGTAGCTTAAACTAGAGTTGAGTTGCATAGTGGAGGGGAGGATCTGATTCAGAAACTATATACATTTGTACCATGGGTTTGGCAATGCCTTTCATTAAAGTGGGTTCTGCAAAACATCATTTCTGTGACATGCTTCACAAAATAAGTCATTCCAAAGTAAAGGTTTTGGAAAAATTGTGTGTCATTCCTTTTTCTTGAACATTTACCACGCACAAAAGTATAATAAAGGCTCTGAAAAGTCTTGTAGAAAATTATCCCTGCTTACCTTTGTTTAATTTGTGTCTTCCTTAAATTACTTTCCTGTCATACAGCCATATGCAGATCCTCTTTCCCAAGTGACACTGAGGAATGTATATTAGGAAAAGCTTCTCTTGGGTTATTTGCTAGGGCCTACTATATGTTCGCCAGAAAATGTTACAGATTTTATCTTCCTGTCCTGCCCTAGCTTCACAGTCCTGTGGTGGCTAACTTAGAGAGAGGTCAGATTGTGGTCATTTCTGACAAGCTCCACCCCTCTGGTAAGGCTTAGATTTCATTAGCCCTTAAACTCCAAGACCGTGTTGTAAATATTGAGCTACAATTTAATCTGTTTTCAGCACAGAACTGAAAGAAACTCCCTTTCATGAATAAAACAAAGGCTAAAAGGCAAAAGAACAAATCTGAGTGAGAAAGGTAAGGCACGGACATGCTGGGAGACTAACATACAGTGACTTGGTGAGTGGGCAGGACGGTGCAACAACATACAGACCTGCTGTCCGTATGTGGGAATTCCTCTTGCTGTGTACTTACTCACCATTAATTTACTCCCGAGAAATCCTTATAACCAAGATATCTGAGCTTAAGGAGCATGAAGAGCTCAAGTTTCATGCCTATCAATGCTTAGCTAATTGGGGAAAAGACCCCAAACTGCAACTATTTAGAGAAAGCCTATTTAGTAATACTGCTTAGTTTAAAACAACAAATATGATTCTATGAACTTGTTCATACAATAGCTAGTCATATATATTCACAGCCAAAGTAATTCTCTAAGTAAAATTCAAGTTTATAAAATTTTAAAATGAATAGGAATTCATTTTTCTTGCAAGAGCCGAAAAGTGATATACAGTTTCCACCCTAAAAAGAAGAAAAGTCAGCGCTACCTGTTGTCAGGCCCAAATGAAAGAAGCAATGATCTGTCAATTTAAATTTATTTTAGAAACAATCTATAATACAGTGCTACAGATGTTAGACCCCAGACCAAAAAAAAAATCCTCTCAAAAAAGCCTTATGCTGGGTAAGGTTTTCCAAAAATGAGCTGAATTGCTAACTCAAAGAAATTTCTTAGTTGTGTAAAATCATAGCCAAATGACTCAAGCTGGAAGAGAACTTTACTATACAACTAAAAATTAATGCTGAGTTAAGAAGACCAAAGCATTTAATAATAGTCCAGCTCTAAACAGATTGATGGATGAAAACTTCCTTTTAAATTTGTGCTTTGCTGTTACCAGAGTGACTTGTAAAGCGTGTTGAAAGCCACATAATTGCCAACAGGACAACTCTCAAGTTACAGAGGTATGTTGGAAATACTCCCCTCCTTATGTATGGAATGCTGTGATTTTCCAACATATATAAGTTTAGGATGGTTTTATTTGAATGAGGAGAGTGTGGTGATAAATGTATTCTTTCCGTCAGGTCACACCTGGTTTGCGAATATAGCTCAGTCACTGCATGTGAAATGCTAATTGTGACTTTGACCACTTAACTGAAGAGAGGCTGTTAAAAATAGAATACATTTTCAATATGCTCAACTTATGTTTCCTATGTGCTATAACTATTTTGGGGGGGATCCATGCTAACCATATGCTTGCCTACCCTCAATTTGCAGAAACTATACTGCTATCTAACACTGGCCTTTTTATAAGATTGGGGCCTTAGCAGAAATTCTACTGTTTTTAAAGTTACAGTTGTAAGTCAGAAAAATATTCATATGTTGCAAGAGTAAGAGAGTACTTGTAAGTGTTTTCACATTTAATAATAGTGTGTTTTAAGGTGGTCGTTCACAGATAACTCAGCCATTTTTTGTATGTTTATAAATCCACTGGTTTAAACTAATTGAAAAGTCTTAAATTTTATATCTAAACATCATATCATTATTTTCCAAAATGAGTTAATATCATCTGACATGAAAATTATTGCTATATTCTGACACCTTTGCTTTTGAATAATGTAGAAAAGGAGCTTTATACACTGATGGTATAAAGGTGCACGCTGATGGCTAACGTGGCTTGATTCTCTGCATTTATTCTATACTAACCTGTTTGTATTAATTTCAATAGAGAAGATTGAAACATTTTCAATTATTCATTTTATTATATGGTTGATTGGACATAATAGGTATATTCTAAAGTATCTAAGCAATATTTAGAATATTTAATAAGCAGTGAGAACTAAAAAAATAAAAAATGCACATAGGCATCAATTAATAATTTATTTCTACTTGGAATAGACATGTATATTCCATAAGAACAACCACAAATAAAACGGACTATAAGAGCCAAACACCCGACATAATAGATAATATCAAAAAGGAACATTAACAGCAGTTAACTATTTGTTGAATATCTTCTGTGTGCTCATTCACTGTGCTTCAAATATATCCCAATTTTGAAAGGCAAATTTAAAAGGTAGTTTTGATTTATTTTTTCTGATTATAAAATAACACATTCTATTAGAGAAAATTTGAAAAGTTTAGAAAGTATAATAAAGGGAAATAAACACTGGTAACATAGTGTAACCATTTATTATTCATTTCTAAAAATATGTTGAATATCTATGGCTTGGACACTAATTTCGGACGTTGGAGATAGTGTAACGAGTAAAACAGATAAGGAATCCCTACTCAGATGAAGTTTATAATCTGGTGGGGGAAACAGATAACAAAGAACACACTAATCAATATATAATCTGATTTCAGGCACTGAAGTACTTCAAGAGAAAGTAAGAACAGAAGCAGTTCTTCCACTGACGCTGGGGAGCTTTCAAAAAAGCGCTGATGGCCTGGAGTGCATCCCTGGAGATTCTCATTTACTTGGTATGGGCAGCACCAGACTGCTCTCATTTTTGAAGAACACCCAGGTAATTCTAATAAGCAGAGAGTGTTGGGAAGTGCCACATGGGGGTATATAAGACCTGGTTCTCAGGGAAGCTTTCTCTAAGAAAGGGAGAATTGAGCAGCATCTTGCTAAGGTGCACACGGTGGGGAGGAAGAATTCCAGGCAGGGAGGTATAAGCACCATGCTCCAGCCGTGAGCCTGTGCTTGCTGGTTCTAGGAATAGACAAGGGGACACGTAGCATGGCTGGTGGCCAGGGTGGGAGGGAGAGAAGTAGGAGATACTTGGTGGCCTTGGTAAAAATTCGGGATTTAATTAAGTGTAATGGGAATCGGTTTGTGGATTGAGAACAGGAGAACAATACTGCTAGCATTTAGAGATGACATTAATGTTTGTATACTTTATCTACCTAAATATTTGAGAAAATGTACCTTTTATAATTTTGTATCTCGTATTATCCACCTCTAACATGAATAATTCTCATTTCTTATATATGTGATGTACACCATTTAGTCATCACCTTTTTTGGGTGACATAATGAGTTGTACCCTATGATTTCTTAGTATGAGTGAGATTGATAAATAAAATAATCTTTCCATGTACCCTTCCTCCATATTTTGGAGTATGTCTTTAGGCAGTGGTTTCCACCTGGAGCAATATTGTATCCTTCTTCCCCACTCACCCACACTTCCTTTAGCTCTGATGCATTTGGCAATATCTGAGGACATTCTGGATTGGCATGACCAGGTAAGGTGGGAAATTGTTACTGGCATCTAGTGCGTAGAGGTAAAGACTTCTACTAAACATTCTACAATGCATGGGATAGTCTCCCACAATGAAGAATCATCTAGCTCCAAATGGCAATGGTGCCACTGTTGAGACACCTTGCCTTAGCATTAAATAGAAATGTGACAACCAGATCAATGGCACCCAAACTTTATCATCATAGTGATAACTGGGAAAGTGTGTTAAAACATAGCTTGCTGGGTTCCACCCCCAGATTCCTAATTCAGTGAGTCTAGTGAGTCTTGATAAACTGCTTTCTTTACAAATTCCCAAAAGCTAGTGAGACGTCTGGTCCAGGATCATTAAGTTACCACTCTTCTTTTCGTAATGCATGCTAACTGGTGGGAGGGCCTATAAGTCCTCTTAGCATTCTTACCATTTAGTATTATTCTTTTTAAAATAACTGCCATAGGTGAAAGATGGTTTGCCATTCTTTCAAATTAGGCTTCTTTGAATTTAGGAAATGGAGAAGAAGTTAAAAAAAAAGCAAATAAGTAGTTATGTATTTTTCCTTCTGTGAATAGATTCTGCCTTCTTTCCTATAAAAACATGTATAATTTTATGCTTGTTTATTTAATTCATTTTATTTATTTTGTATGGCAAAACTAATGCAAAGTCTTTGAAAAAGAAGTCAGAAATATTTAAAGAAAAAGTAAAAACCTCTCCTGATTCCTAGTCAAACTCCTTTATAACTATAATTAACAGATGGGTGTTCCTTCTGGATGTTTTTCAACCCATCTATCTATCCATCTACCTATCATATATATATGCATATATATACACACACACACACATATACACACACATATATATATAATTTTTTCTTTTTTAAAAAGATGAAATAAGAAAATACATAATGTGCTAGAATTTGCTTTCCCCCCCTTAACTATATATCATGGGCATCTTTCCAAGTCAGTACATATAAAAATACCTCATTCTTTTTAAAAAAGTTGTTACATTATATAGTATGGAAATACCTTAATTTATTTAACCATTCCTCCACTGGTGGCCTTTTAGATTGCTTCTAATTCTTTACTATTACAGACGATGCTATAATAAGTATCATTTTATATATGCATTTCTAAGTTTTAAACGTGTTAAGAGTAACTTTTCATTATTTTTGTTCAAATATATTCTCTCAGTTCTTATATTCCTTAATTTTATTTTCTTAAGTTTTCATATAGTCATATATAGTACTATAGCTTTAAAAATTTTTACCATTGTTTTTTATTATTATAGGGTTTATCCATTTAAAGAGACCAGGTAAATATTATCAACATGATTTCATTTGTAAACATACCCTCTAATTCATCTTAAATATGTTTTCATGTTGGAAATACAATGGTGATTAAAAATTTTTTTTTTTTCCAAATGCAGGCTAATTTCCCCAATGGCATTTGTTGTACAGACCACCATTCTCTATTGATTTGTGATGCTACCTCTTTCATGCAGCTCCCTAACTCAGCTATACACACTCTGGTACTCTTGTGCTGATAATCCCAGCGTGTATTCTGAACTGGTACTTTTCTGTTTATATCCCTGTAACTTTATTATATATTAGGAATATTTCTCCTCTTATTTTTTTCCTTTTTTTCAAAAGTAAAAGAAAAGTTTCAAATGAACTTTTTCAGATGATTAAAATTAGCCTGAGAGTCTATTCCTGGGTCGATGGGCACTTGGGCTTCTTCCATGACTTAGCAATTATGAATTGGGCTACAATGAACATTCTGCTACAAATGTCTTTGTTATATTGTGAATTTTGGTCTTCTGGGTATAAACCTAGAAAAGGAATTATAGGATTG
>CAUYPK010148655.1:0-22311 GCA_963574355.1 Loris lydekkerianus | reverse complement strand
CTTTTCATATTCTTACTTGTACTTTTTTTTGTGAGTTGTTTGTAGAGATTATTTGCCTTCTAACAATAATACAAAATTATTTTTATTTTTATTAAGGTTTTTTTTTTTTTCTTTTTTTTTTTTTTCATTTATTTATTTATTTATTTTTTTTTTTTTTTTTTGGATAAGGGGGAGGGAAAGAAGGGGGGGGTAGTGGTGATTGACAGGGTAGGGCCAGTGGCATGATACCACATTGGCTGTATCTAGGTAGAGGCAGTTTTAGGCCGGGCCTTGCTGAGTCGTTGCTACACGGAAGTAGCTCGATGGATCTGCTTCTAGTCAGGCTCAGGAAGTTGCACTAGGCCTCAGGCACATGGCAGCTTATTATATTCCTCTAAAAAGAATACAACTTATGTTAGGAATTACTCATAGAAGCATCTTCTATTAATTCTATATTTATAGTCCAATATTTAATCTTAAACTATGCCATTTTAGAATATAATATATTAAAATGTGGAATATATTTGGATTGGTGCAAAGATGTTGGTTAAGAAGCTAAAAATAACTCAAGCCAAAGTATTAATTTAGGCAAGTTTAAGCTAAACCTCGAGAAGTTAAGAGTGTAAGCTTCTTTGATTTAGGTATTCAAAATAGTAACCTTTCTTTTTGCGTTTGGTTTATGTATGATACAGAAAGAATAGACTAGTCATCTGTTGTTATTGTCTCCAACTTATCTACTAAGCTATATTGGGCAATTTTTAAAAATTCTTTTTATTTCATTTTATTGTTTATTTATTTATTTCAATAGATTAGGAAATATAAGTAGTTTTTTATTACATACATGAATTGTGTAGTAGTGAAATCAAGGGTTTTAGTGTACCCATCTCTGAGCAGAGTAATGGTGTACCCAATCGGCAATTTTACATCTCTCTCTCTAGCTTCTGACTCCCCAAAGTTCATAAGACCATTCTGGTTGACCATGTTTACGCATTGCTTAGCTCTTACTTATAAGTGAATGCAAGCAGTATTTTTTTTGTTTTGTCGTTTTTTTTACTGAGATACTTCACTTAGGATGATGGCTTCTAGTTTCAAGTTGTTGCAAAAGATATAATTTCATTATTTTTAATGACTTTATCCACTCATCAGTCGATTATATATCTTTGCAGTTGTGAATTATGCTGTGGTAAATATATAAGTGCATATGTCTTTTTTGATATAGTGACTTCCTTTGGGTGGATATCTAGTATTGGGATGCTGAATCAAATGGTAGGTCTACTTTTAGTTATTTGAGGAGTTCCCATACTATTTTCCATAGAAGTTATACTAATTTTCATTTCCATCAATAATGTATAAGTGTTCCCTTTTCACCACATCTGTTACAACATCTATTATATTTTGGCTTTTTAATAATTGCCATTCTGAGAGGGGTAAGGTGGTATTTCATTGTGGCATTAATTTGTATTTTCCTGATGATTAGTGATGTTGAGAATTTTTCATGTTTGTTGATCATTTGCACATCTTCTTTTGAAAAGTGTTTATATATTTTGTTTAATTTGGGGAGGGGGGTTGAGTTTTTCTTGCTGATTTGAGATCTTAGAAGTTTTTTGGATATTCGTTTTTGTCAGATGAATAGTTCGTGAATATTTTCTCCCATTCTGTAGGTTGTCTATTTGCTACTTCTTTTGCTGTTTAATTAAGTCCCATGTATTTATTCTTATTTTTGTTGTATTTGCTTTGGGGGTTCTTAATCATAAATTATTTGCCTTGGCCAATGTTCAGAGGAATTTTTTCTAAGTTTGCTTTTAGAATTTTTATGTTGTCAGTACTTGCATTTACATCTTTAATCCTTCTTGAGTACATTTTTGTATAGGGAGGCCAGTTGGGATCCAGTTTCATTCTGCTGCATATAGCTAATCAACTTTCTCAGCACTGTTTATTGAATAGAGAATCTTTACCCAGTGTATGTTTTTGTCCTTTTCGTCAATATCAGTTAATTATATCTGCATGGCTTTATTTCTTGGTTCTCTATTCTGTTCTGCTATCTACATGTGTATTCCTTCTGTCCCTAGTTTGTTAAGGATTTTTAACATGAAGTGGGTGCTGAATTTTCCTAAACACTTTTTCTTGAACTAATCTCAGATGGCTCATTTGTGTCCTGACCTTCAAATTATTAGTTTCCGTTTCCTTCAGTTCCTCCTTAACTCTCTTTCCCCCTACCCCACCTCTACCATTCCTATTTTCACCTCCGTTTCATATGCCCTTGACTTTCATTTCTCTTGCAGGGATTAGTTTTTGTTCCTTCCTCATGTTTATCATCACAAAATCACATCTGAAGGGTAATGCTACTTATCTAACACAATTAATAAAAATCAAAGATATAGCTGTTATAATTTTAAAGCATTTTAAGTAACTGAAACTTTTGAATTATTTAAAATCCATTGCAAATATAGAAGATTGCATATAAGTACAATGATCCATTCATTCACTTTCACACATATTCTTGAAGCCTGTTATATTCTAGGTTTTGAGCTAGATTTTAAGAATATAGCAATGAACAATAGACATATTTCATGCTCTCCTAGAGGTTATATCTGGGTCAATAATAGAAGGAGGCACAAGATGCCCAATGTTCATTTTAACTTATTCTTAAAATTTGTTAATGCATTTTTCTTAGATAATATTTATACATATCACTGTGTTTACCAGGCATCTATCATTTATTTATATTAAATAAAACATTATAGTCCAAAGAATTTAATAGAATCTAATCACTCCTGAAAATAAATGGAGAGTGGGAACTGAAACATTCTTGACTCCATGAGCATCTTATGAATCCCAGAAGTAGAAACAACTACAATAATAGGTAATATACAAGGGTGACTGGACTGCAATGCCAGACAGGCATGGGGATCTCAATGGCAGCATCATTTTCTAGAAAGCGCTATTAACTCTATTGGTAGGGGTGATTGGAATGAAAGGAGTGACTATATGTAGCAACGATTTTTAAGTCAAGTATAGTTAAGATCAAGAACTGTATGCAACCAAATACTAACTAATATAACCAATTTGAAAATCTGTCACAGATTGTATTTTACAATGATGGCTACAATATCTGCTATCCCAAATGTTCTTTGTCATGTGACCTTGTAACTCCCTTGTGGATAGAGTCTGATTCTCTTCCCTTTGAATGTGTACCAACCTTACCAACTCACTTTTAACCATTAGAATGCAACAGAAATGATGTGGGTGCCTTCTAAGGCTAGATCAAAACAAGATTTGTGGCTTCTTCCTCAGTGTCCTGGTTTCTTAGAACACTGGATGTCTAATTCCCCTTAGGATGCCTCTTCTTGGAAGCTGCCATACTCTCAGAAATCCAGGCCACATGAGGCACTGGTGGCACATGAGGCACATGACACATCCACCTGGGCCCAGTCATCTCAACCCAGGTGCCAGACTTCTGAGTGAAATTTTTATAGGCAAAGAAGAAAGCAAAGAGATCTTTGGTATATTGTGTCAGTGACTGTAATGGTCTCCATATACTCCATGTGCTCTGCCACATTTGTTAGGCCCTTTGCAGTTAATTGGGGCCAAGTAATTAATTCTGAAAATTGCCTATAAGCAGCATGATATACGTCACTACCCAACCACAGTAGAGACAATCACATATGAATAAACAGTGAACTTTCAGATACTGGATTTTAGATAGTCTGAATCCTTGAATCACAGTGTGTAATAGAAAACTCTGCCAGCTTGTGTTAGATAAGTAGTGTAAGTGAAAAACAAGCATTACCCTGGCAAGCTATTGAGAATTTGGAGTTATTTTGCTACCTAGCCTATTCTTGAGTAATGCACTTGATTTTTTATTATCCTATTTATCCCATTTTGTTGAATTGTTCATTTATTACACTTACTGAGATCCTACCATGTGCCAGCTTGGTCTGAGAATACAAAGCATCCAATTCTGAAGTTGCTCAGAGCCTCATTGTTTATTTGTCCACTTACAGACTTTCTCCAGAATATATCATTGAAAATCCAAATTATGCAGCCCAAAAGGCAAGCCCTTTCAAATGTGATCTTACTTATTATACCTATATTATTTTCTACAACACATTTCATTACACCAGAATTATCATTTTCCTAAAAAATGCTCTGTATTTCTAGACCATTGTAATCTTGGTATATGCTGATAACTTTGCCTAAACTGATCTAAATTATCTCTGTTCATCAAAATTTAACCCATCCTTTACAACTAGTTTAAATGCCACCTCTTCATAAAATATTTCCTCACCATCTTGCCAGAAGTAATACATTTCTGTCCTAAAACTTTAGTGTCAGTTTGTGCCCATTTCTTTATACGCTTTCCCATTAAACATTAAATACTTTGAGAATGAGGACTTCTTAGTTATTTTTGTATGCTACCCACCACCTAGAATAAAATATTTCACACAGTAGCCACTACCATAAATACTTAGTGAACTGAACTGAATTGAACATAGTACTTTGAATTGCATCTGCATTGTTTGTTCATGAACGCATCATGGTTTTTAAAGCATAGGAGAAAACTTGATATAAAACAAATATCTAAAAATGGGCCTCTAGTAACTGTTCTTGAAATTCTTATTATAAAATTAGGGATGTTCTGTCAAAATTGTTACCCAAACAAGAAGGAGAAAAGGTCATAAAAGGTCTTAAGTATAGGAAAGGTCTTAAATATGGGAATGCTTTCAACAATATAGCAGTACTATAAAAATATCATTTTTTAACCTAAACTGGCTGTACAAAGTTGATTATTTATTGATTAAATATTAATACTTTTAAATCAATATATTTTATTTCTGGAAATATTCTGTTGTAAAGCAAAGAGAAAATGAAATTACCTACATAAATGATCTACTTTGACTTCAAAATTCAATAAAACTTGGAAATTAAAATATACTAACATTTGGTGTGAGCCAAACACAATGTAACATTCATAAGTTTCAAAATGAAAATTTCATTTCCTGTCCTTGGCCACATTATTTATTTGCTTAAGCCAACAGACTTTCTAGGAGCTTCTGTCTTGCCTTACATTCGTGTTTCCCTGGAAATACATATTAATGAAGATCCTTTCAACAGAGATTTCTCTAGAAATATTAACTTCCAAGGTTCATTTTTCATATTATTCACCACAGTTATTTTTATTATAGCAAATAAGAGGGGGAAAATGCAAAAGGTCATAGGACTTTGCATATCTCACATAGTACCCATTGTACCCTATCTCACATACCTAGGAGAAATCATCATAATAAAGCTTTAATGGCTAACATTTATGAGTGCTTACTACGTGCCAGGCAGTCCTGTATGTGCTTTACATATTTTATTCAATTTAATTTTTATATCAACCTTATGAGATAGGCCATTATGATGCTCATCTTGAAGAATGTTTGGTACAGAAAAGTTAAATGACTTGCCCAAGGTGAAAACCTAGTGAGCTAGGAAATAGTAAGTCAGGATCCCAGGGGCCCAGCTGTCTGTCATCAGAGCCAGCACTGTTGGCAGTTCTCTAAGCAAGAAAGGAAGTTTGAAGGCCTGAGTAGTTGTTTCTAAATAACTTGAGAAAAAATTTTGAAAATCAGTCTTTCCAGAAAGAAAATTGAATGTGCATTTCAGTGGCTATTAACTAAGAACAACTAGTTAATAGTTCATTTAGTTGTAGTTTCCTAAGGATAATTTTTAATGTTGGAGGAAATTTACTCTAACATGTGAAAAGCACAGTGGCAATAAGGAAAGGCTATTGTGATTCACAAAACTTCTAGTTACAAAAGCTAAAGAAAACAAGATTTCCAAGTAATCATGGCTGAAGGGAAAAATTTTTTTTCAAAAATATAATACATTTTGTTAGGGTTAGAACATGGCCTTTTTCTTTAAAGAAGTTAGTTAAAAATATGCCTGGAGAAGTATATATTTTTTTGGCTTAACTTTGAATATCTCTTACATTCAAAACTCAGTGGAATTTTTTACTCAGTTATCTAAATAATATTAATCCTCATGTAGGTTCACGTTGTAGATGAGGACAAAATGGCAGATTATCAATATGTCCTGGAGTGAGTGATTGAAATCTCTGTCCATCCTGTGTCTGTAGCTATATCACTTATAACCATATCTTTATCTACATCTTTATCTATAGTTCAGTAAGTGTGAAGTTAAGAATACAACTCAGAACTTTCTAATTTCTAATCTATTAGTTTATACCATGTCAGATGTATTTTTTAAAAGAAAGGTAAAGAAAAGTCAAAATTGAGTCAGGAGAAAAGAAGCTTATACAGGCAGAGGAAAGAGCTAAAATAAAGAGCAACAATGGAGAAGGGGGGCCCCCGAGGAAAGGTAAACAAGCAGAGCAGGATGTCAGGTACTTACAGCGCCAGCCAAATGGAACATCCATGTCAGCTGTGTTTCAATACCGAACTTATTCTGGGTTCCTGTTTTTTCTACTGTATTCTTGACAAATACCTCAGTTAAAGAAAGACAAGACAAAAGATGAATCAACTGTTATAGTCCCTGCTACATACTTTTTATTTACAATACTTACTCCACTGCTGTAATTAGTTTTGTTTTTTTTAATCTCTCTGATTTACTAGAATATATAAGCGTTCAAGAGAATGGATCATGTTCTATTTATCATTTTCACAGTAACCAGCAAAGTATCATACATATAGTAGGTTTTTGGTTAATGTCTGTTGAATAGATGGATACTTCAATGAATGAATGAAAGAAAACAGGAAGTCAGAAGGTCATTGATATGCTTATCTCATGAGATGAATGCTGTGAATGCAGTGTAAGGGGGTCTAGGAATTTCCTGGCTGGTTATGACCACAGGTGGCAGTAGAACACTTTGCTTGGGTAATACTTTGACAGGTTTGAAGGACACACAGTTCCCACACAGCATGGAACTGTGCGGAAGCTGTCACAGGGGAGTCACCATTCAGAAGGGGTGGAGGACAAGGAAACTCCCAGAGCAGAAAGGGTAAAGGAAAGGGAATTACCTTTCTTGGTGATGTCCTTTAGAAGTATTACAGTGAGTCTCTGGGTCAGAGAGCTATGAAGGACATCAATAGCCTGGGTTATTGGTAACCTGGGGCAAGCAGATATTCGGCAGTTTTGTGGGAGATGCAAATGAGGCAGGCACTAACTAGCTAAAAATCTGCTTACTTAGGCTATGTTGAAAACAATTGGATGTATAAATATTTGAGTTTGGTGACAAGGTCTCAGCTTGCTGTGAAGACATAAACATAGGGACCAATGAACAGGAGCCATCTTTAGCTTATTTATACAACAGTGAGTAAATATGATACACATATTAAGGATCATAATCCAAGAAAGAGAGGAAGTGAGCTCATCAGCTTTTTATATGTACCAGCAATTATTTCACATACTTAATTTCTTTAGGCATTATGCACATTTTAATCATAGTAAGAAGCAGGTTTATACACCTGTATACTTGCACAAATTAAGGATAATTTCCATTATTTGAGTTCAATTATAAGTACTATTGAACAATACGTACCAATCACCATAGATCAAGGAATCAACTATGAATCCTTTCATGAAATTGTGAAATAAACTCTCTCATTTTTGTTAATATCAAATAAGAATAATATGTGTAGTAGTTAAATGAATTAAATTCTCTGAAGAAAAGTAAATCATAATTATATTTCTTTTATTGCCATACTGCTCATTAGGAAAACTCAGTTCTATTTTCTCTTTTAGGAAACAGAGTTTATAATTGTTTTCAATATCCTTTGAGTACCTATAATTATTCTTACAATAGTGTGATAATAAATATTAACATTAAAGGCAAAAGTTTACATTTGCCTTGTACATATTATCTGTCTCTTTCCAAAAGGAACTTATATCTTAAATGATATGAATACATGTAAATGTAATTTATGTGATTTTTATTTTTTTATTGCTTTTGTTTTGTTTTATTTGTTTTTGGAGACAGAGTCTCACTCTGTTGCTCAGGCTACCATGTCATGGCATCATAGTTCACAGCAAACTCAAATTCCTGGGCTCAAGTGATCTTCTTGCCTCAGCCTCCTGACTAAATGGAATTATGGGTGTGTCCCATGCCCCACTAATTTTTCAATTTTTAGTAGAGACGGGGTCTTGCTCTTGCTCATGCTTGTCTCAAATTTCTAAGCTCAAGGCATCCATCTGCCTCAGCCTCCCAGAGTGCTAGGATTAGAGATATGAGCCATTGTGTTCAGGCTGTAATTTCTGCTTCTAAGAGTGTCCTATGTCATAGATGCCAGTAAGGAAAAACAACCGGAATGTCCTATCCAATCACTAGATCCACCTCGAGTCTAGATATATGGTGATCTGACTTGGTATTCTTGGTCCTGAGACCTATGAACTAAAAAAAAAAAAAAAAAGAACAAAGCATCCACTCACTTGAGTAGACAAGGATGGAAGAGAGATCAGATAAGCAGAGCACATCTTCCTCTTTAAAAATAAAGAGTAGTTACAAGCACCAGTGGGCAGTGGTCTGTTCTGTGGGCATTGTAAAAATGCACTGAGTGATGGCTGTAAGGTGAGGCATCCTGAGTGTCTAGGCCCTATGTGTACTCTCAGGAAGCTATTTCCTCACACTGAGTGATGGCTGTAAGGGTGAGGAATCCTGAGTGTCTGGGCCCTGTGTATACTCTCAGGAAGCTATTTCCTTAGAGTGATGGCTGTAAGGGTGAGGCATCCTGAGTGTGTGGGCCCTATGTGTACTCTCAGGAAGCTATTTCCTCACACTGAGTGATGGCTGTAAGGGTGAGGCATCCTGAGTGTCTGGGCCCTATGTATACTCTCAGAAAGCTATTTCCTTAGAGTAATGGCTGTAAGGGTCAGGAAACCTGAGTGTCTGAGCCTTATGTGTACTCTGAGGAAGCTATTTCCTCACACTGAGTGATGGCCGTAAGGGTGAGGCAACCTGAGTGTCTGGGCCCTGTGTGTACTCTCAGGAAGCTATTTCCTCACACTGAGTGATGGCCGTAAGGGTGAGGCATCCTGAGTGTGTGGGCCCTATGTGTACTCTCAGGAAGCTATTTCCTCACAAAGAGTGATGGCCTTAAGGGTGAGGAATCCTGAATGTCTGGGCCCTATGTGTACTCTCAGGAAGCAATTTCCTCACTCTGAGTGATTGGCCGTAAGGGTGAGGAATCCTGAATGTCTGTGCCCGATGTGTACTCTCAGGAAGCTATTTCCTTACACTGAGTGATGGCCGTGAGGGTGAGGAATCCTGAATGTCTGGGCCCTGTGTGTACTCTCAGGAAGGTATTTCCTCACGCTGAGTGCTGGCCGTAAGGGTGAGGAATCCTGAGTGTCTGGGCCTTATGTGCACTCTCAGGAAGCTATTTCCTCACAGTGAGTGATGGCTGTAAGGGTGAGGCATCCTGAGTGTCTGGGCCCTATGTGTACTCTCAGTAAGGTATTTTGTTCCATTTATTCTCCATGGCCATCTCTGAAGTAGGTGTTGTGGAAAATGCCTTTGGAGATTTACAGAGGCTCTTTCTTCCCGCTTCCTGGTTAAAGAAAATTGGTAGTCCACCTGTAATTTTAAGTCTTGAACAGTAACAGTATTTTTTTTTTAATTTCTGGTTTGTGGTTCATTTTTTGGTATAACTCCCTATGAAACTCAGTGGGCTTCTTATCTATTTGGTTATAAAGAGTTTCATGTGCCAATAACAGTGCCCACAGTCTTTGTAGAGACATAATTCTCAGATCTACTTTATTTCTTTGCTATCTCTTCCCATACCTCACTCTCTAGACTCAGTAAGGGCTGCATTGAGACTATCTGACTTCTAAGGGAAGGCCAAGCTTTTATTCTTACCTTCATCCTGAGTCAGCCTATCCAGGTGAAATGTTTTTAGGGCAACTCACCTCTCAATTGATACTTGCCCTGAGGCACCATTGGGAGAATAACAATTTTAACAATAGACATGAAGACTACACCTTTAATGTTATCTTTGTTACAGATTAAATTTTAATAACCCCCCCCCCCAAAGTCTTCCTCAGCTATATTTCTTACTGTTTACTATAGCACTTAATTTTTCCAATATTGCAAAGTCTCGGTTTTTGGATTCTCTTTGTTACCTTCCATGCATCTTTGCAAACTATTTTCTAATTAAAGAAAAATTTTGTTAAAAGTAGCCAACATACAAAATTGATATTTTATTTTTCAATATCTTCCCATAGAGGTTAAATTTATGATGTGATCTGTCTCCAACTTACCAAAGCATGATCATGTATCAAATACAAAATATATTTATGTATCAAATACATTTTAGTTGTACGTATACATACACATGTATAAATACATTTATAATATAATTTATGTATAAAATACATAAATGTATCAAGAACACTTAACTAAATGTTTTTATACTTCATAATGCATATTGCTAACTAGCCAGCTTCCAACATCAGTTTTCTCAAGACCACACTTAGGTCAGTGCCACATTAAGTTTTTGTACCATCATCACTTTACTCCTAACACCAACTTCTAGATTAGTCAGGTAAGCTTTGTTATGCTGTGGTGGCAAACTAAACTTGAACTCTCAATGGCTTTATATAACAAAGGTTTATTTCTCTCTTCCACATAGTTACTCAAAGACCTAGGCTAACAAAAGATGCACACCTTGCTTCTCACTGGTCATCAAGACAGGTGTAGGGAGCATATAGGGAATTCACTTTTCTATTTTCCTCCAGAAGTCGCAGATGTTCAGTCCAGTCATAGTTCATCAGTGCTTCGTAAATATAGGAGGTAATATGAGATGTTTGGTGAGCAGTGCAGTCTCTCCTACAGAGCAAACTATTACGGTATATAAGGGTATGAAAACTATATATAAATATAGACTGTATATATTACTTAAAATCTATATTTCCTAGGGGCTGGGCACAGTGGCTCACACCTATAATCTGGGAGGCTGAGGCAGGTAGATTGCCTGAGCTCAGAGGTTTGAGATCAGCCTGAACCAGAGTGAGACCCCATCTCTAAAAATAGGCAGGCATTGTGGCAGGTGCCTGTAGTTCCAGCTACTTGGAAGGCTGAGGCAAGAGAATCACTTGAGCCCCGGAGTTTGAGGTTGCTGTGAGCTGTAACACCACAGCACTACCAAGGGTGACAATGTAAGACTCTGTCTAAAAAAAAAACAAAAAACTGTATTTCCAGAACTATTCGGAATCTATCTATGTAGTCTTATAAATCTCATAGTCAATAGTTACCAAATTATTTATTCCTACTTTAAAGATGGCAAAACTGATAGCAGCAGATTCAGCCACTGACCCACTGTCATACAACAGCAGCAGTCACATCTAGGCAGTCTGACCCCAAAAGGCCACATTCTGAATTCTTGCTGTTTATCAGTCTCATTTTTGTATGATCAAAGGTTGCATTTGTTTTGTATTATTAAATTGAACCATCTTGAGGATGTGTCTGTGTTTTTAAACTGCACCTCAACAGTTACCATGTTGTACCCAGCAAGGAAAATTTGTCAGCTTCCACTGATCTTTTTTCTGCTCTTCTCCCCTATCTCACTGTCATTCATTCCCATGTGTTTACCTAGGAGACTGCATCTCTAAGAAAGCACTTTCATTTTAATTTAATACACCTTCCCACCTCCTCTTTTGAGAACCACTGCTCTTGTTTGTATTGGCAACAATTTTTGCTGTGTAAGGGAAAAGGTGACAAGCAAAAGAAATGTAGGTATTTTTGATCTCCGACAAATTTACCTTAAATTGGTCCTGAAATGTAATGCCATGGTTGGGAGTAAAGGATTCATGATCAAACAAGGTGTGAAGTTTGTGTGCAGCCCTTTCATTGTTGCAATAATATTTTTTAGACTGCCTAAGACTGTCTAAAACTGATTCTTACTCTGTCTGTGAGAATAAGTCTCTTGGATTTTTTTCCCATTCTCTTTGATTAGCTAGATGGATAAACTAAATACAGGGTGGGCTCACATCCAAGCTCCACAAACTTAATCACTGTGTAAACTTAGGCAACTTAGTTTATGATTCTGTACATTTGTTTTCTAATTCATTAAATAGGAAAAAAATGTATTTCATATAAGAATGAAATAGTGACTATTGGTAAAGTGCTTAGAAAGTGCCTATTATTGTAAGCACTCAATATATATTAACAGGTACAATGATGATTATTATTATGGGAGAGGAGCTAATTCCCTACTGTTATGCTCCTATGACTCCACCACTGGAAATCTCCCTCCAACAGAACAAAAGTTGGTAGCTGATAGCTTCGAGAAGCTTTAGATCACTTAAGTCACAGTTTCTTAAAAAATGTTAAAAGGACCTATATTTTTCTTTAAATATCATAACAAAAGCAGTGTTAGAGAAGAAGTTAAAAGCACAGAATCAGGAATGATATTACCTGTATTTGAATCTGGCTTTGCCTTTTGTTACAGGAACAATTGTAATACTTCTACTCAAAAGGTTATTATTTGGTACATATTAGCATTACTAAAGTGTTTGTAAAATAAATGAACAAATTTTTAAATATACTCTACTAACCCATATATTATTCCACAATACATTATATTTTCTATTATTTCTGGAATTCTAGACCAACAGAGTTGCAGATACAGGGTTGCCATAAAGTTTACCATATGTTGCCAAATAATTGTCTGTTTTAAATTGCATACAAACTTTATGG
Source organism: Loris lydekkerianus (assembly GCA_963574355.1). Lineage (NCBI taxonomy): Eukaryota > Metazoa > Chordata > Mammalia > Primates > Lorisidae > Loris > Loris lydekkerianus. The sequence continues at coordinate 9,638 of CAUYPK010148655.1, read as the reverse complement.
CCACCATATATCATTAGATTGACTCTGAGCTTCCTAGAAGACAAAGCAAAAAAGAAGGCACTGTCAGTTGTATAATTTTTATCATGATAAGAAGCTTTTCCCATATTGAATTTTTTGTCACTTGACCTCTCTTAACTTCAATATTTGAAAAGGAAATTATCATTTGTGCTCTCTTGTATCTACAGAATTTTTATGAAGATCCTCTTAGATAATGAATATGATGGCAGGAATCATACAAGGATGCAAGGTGCAAAATAAGAACGGAGCTAGCATGTTTTTGCATGCCTAATGTATTAGACACTTTTCAATGTGTTCACTCACTTAACCTCACAAACCCCAGTGACTAGGTAAATTACCAGTAAAAATCCTTAACTAAGATCATGTAACAGGTAAATAGTAGGGCTGGAAAATTGGGCCAGTGATCCAAGAAGTTGGTAAAATTTCACACAGGAATTTGGGGTGGCAGATTTCCAAGCATCAGGGCTTGGCTTAAGAAATTTAAATTGTGACACAAGATCTCCCAGAAAGTCTTGTGTAGTGAATCCAATGAGTTCCAGCAGAAGTTGTGGAAGAGTTTATCAAAAAGTTCCTGGATTTAACCAGAGGCTCCAAAGATGATGACATCTTTAATGCTTACGAATGCAGACTTCTTTTCAAGGTGATACCTGACATGAGCCTCATCATGAAGGGTAACAAATCTAAGAGTGGAAATTTTTCCAAAGAGTGTTTCCAAGTTCTGCTTTGCACAGCTCGACCTAAGAGAAACTAAAGCCCTTGGTGATTGATAAATTTGCAAAGCTGTGTGCATTCAGGAACCTGAAGCCTGAAGACATCCCAATCACTTGGAGATGGAATAAATGTGAATGGATGATTGGTTGCCTGTTTGAAGAGTGGATAGGAGGTATCAACCAAGAAATGAAGAAGAAATGGCCTATTCCACTGACAGTAAACTACTGTCTTGGCCACCCAGAAGTAAATCATCTCACAAATGTAACACTGAATTTCTACTTCCAAACATGACTTCAAAAATCCAACCTCCTGATCAAGTCATCCTCAAAACCTTTAAAATTTCCTCCCAAGCCCAGTTTCTGCAGTGGGTCATTATTGAATATAAACCTGTGGTCCACCTTTGGAAGAACTTCATCCGCTATATGAGTTAATACTCTAGATGCTGTCCTCTGGATCATTCTGCTTGGAATAAAGTTCAGCCAGAAACGACACAGAAGTGTTTCAAGAAAGTAGAATTTGTCATAACCCAAAAGCATGTGTTGGCCCCATCAGACAGTTTATCTCCCAAGGCAAAATTGGAAGGAGTAGATATCAAAGGTTTTATTGCAATGGATGATGAGGTGGTCACCTGTAATGAACCTGACCCAGAAGCAGCATTCCAAGTGATGTTGGCCCAAGTACAGATCAGTGCATAAAACAGCTGACAAAAATAGAAGAAGCAAGTGAGGATGACACAGCATTTGCAGAGACTGTGAAAGAAGAGGATGTCAGGCATCTGATAATGCAGTTGAAGTCTTTTGCTGTGAAAACATGCTCAGGTAGTCTGAGTGGCATAGCCAGCATTGAGAGTGGTTTCTCCACTTACGTTTGTTATAAGACTAAGAAACAGTCCAAGATTGACTCTATTTTCAGAAAGAATGATTAACCCATGAGAAAACAGGAGATATATTGATTTGGTATGATACTGTATTTTACTGTGCTTTAATTATGTACTATTTTGTAAGATATTCTCTAATAAAAGCTATACAGGAAAGTAAAGTACACATACATATCAGTACATTAGACCCAGTTCCTTCTTTTGACAACCTCCATATGTTGGCAAGTTTGTTATAGTCTCTTGGGTGGTGACCTTACAGAGGTTCTGCAATTAATATAGAGATGAGTCATAGAGAGTTGTAGAACTTAGTAAAAAAATTTGTAAGTTGAAATTTTTATAAGCATCAGTATTTTTTAAAAGATTTACTATAAATTACGTAAACATTAATGAAGTGTATGGTTATAGACATAGAATATAAGTAAGTCTTGCCTATGAAAATTTTTATTGGCCACTGTGTGTTCTAAGTCAAGTAGAATTTGAGGTAGCAATCTAGATATTCGATATATACATTTTGTTTAAAAATGTAGCATTGTAGAATTAATATTAGTATATTATTCATGATAATTATTTCCATATCCAGATATTATTTTTATAATATCTATGTAACTATATAGTAGTTAAGTTATTTTAGAAGCCTGATAAATTTTATATAATGTGTAGATTTTTATTAGCTAAAGTTTATAAATTTAAACTTCCTACTCCTTGGCAATACGGTGTTTAATTACGTTATGTAACATTTATACTCTTAATATTTCTAAGAAGTTAATTTATGTTGGGCTCTCCAAAGTCAGCACATTTTAAAGGTGTGTTACAACTTGAATATGAAATGTAACAGGGAGTATTTTTCTGTAAGTTTCTAAATACCCACTGTGAAGATTCAGTGTTAGCTTTCAGGGTGTATGTTATTGCAAAAATTTTTTTAATTGCAGCTTTATTTCCCAAAACAATTTTATACCTCTAAGTTTTTTAAAATATCTTTTTGTCTAGGATATTTATATTAAGAAATAATATTGTTCATATGCTAGTATAATAGTAATAATATTATTGAATCATCTCTATCATTCACATAGGACTGATTGTTGTCCCTAATAAAGTAGAGTTTAAATTAAAATGGGAGTTTTAAGTAAAACTTCCCTGAAACAAATACACCACATCAATGGATTTGTGTTAATTATCTTACCTCCCTGAATCTTCGTTCTCCTATCTGTTAAAATTGAAATGGCCATATGTTCATTAGAGAGTCATTGGATAAATTGAGTCAGATATATGTCTAAGTGGCTAATGTGTTATGGTACTTAACAAATATTAGTCATCATCTTTATTTTTTCTATTCATTTAATTGAATTGTGGCTGTCATTATAGAATACAGTATGTTCTAAAATAATTTTTTACAGTAATTTTCAACACATGAGAAAATGAGTAGCTATCAAAAGAACTAGTTACTTGGAATATATCAGCAATTTCCAATCAGGAATCCATGGATGGGTATGAGTCTATGACAACATTTCTCTCTAAAATTAGAAAAATAAGAATAAGTGTTTTCATAAAGTTAAAATAATTCCAACTAATTATTGTGTTCTTTCTAATTGTGCTATGATTAATATGTCTTCTATGAAATGGTAGTGAAAATCATTATCTTTTTTGAATATCCTTTTATAGCAAAATAAAGAAGTTGGAACTGCTCTGTCAATTACCCTAGCATATTTTTAAATTTATTTTAAATATTTACCATTTGCTGCCAATGTGACATATGGAAAATTCTTTAACCTCTCTATGATATCATTTTCTTATTTTTACAATGGGAATGGCAATAGTGACTACCTCATGGGTTGTTAAGGTAAAATTAAATAATACATCTAAAACTCATAGAATAGTTCTGGCACACAATAGGCATTCTGTAAGGAAAGCCAATATTTATAGATGTTATAATATGTCAGATTCAGAGATATGCTTTGTAAAGAAATAAGATTGCTATTGAAGGTAAAGATATTTTACAGAATATTTCTGTTTGCTGCAGTAGGTTAAATATTGTCCTTGAACAGCATCCATATTTTATGTGGTGATTTTAAAAGACTTGTCTTTACTTTTTTCTGTTAGACCAGGCTTTTAGGGCTTTCATGAAGCCTAAGAAGACACGGATGCCCATGCTATAGTTTATATTTAATTACTGAATTTATCCTTAATTTTTCACATTCCTCAAAGCAAATCACACAGTGATGAGGGTTCATATAGTTTTGTTGCAAATAAAAAGATTTCCATTTTTGACACGTTTAAAAAAAACTTTTTCTACTTTCAGTTACCACCCATAGTTTTTATCTAGAATTTTTGAAAAATTAGATTGGTATTTCTAATTTACTATTTTTGCTATTCTTGTAAGGCATACCAAGGAGAAAAACAGTAATAACTTTTTAATAAATAGTTTAGCATTCCCTTTAATTTGAATAGCATTTGTTCTATTTTGTAAGGAGGAAAAGCTGTTTTTGTGTTATTTCTGAAATAGTAATGCCACATTGTAAGCAATAAAAACACCTATGTCCACATGTTTGCTTGCTTGAAAACAAAGCATTGCCTTTTTTGAAAGAAAACAGTATGATTTCCTTATAGCAAAAGGCACTTCCTTACAGACTTAGTTCTAGACAATTCTATGATCACCATTTCTTCAACTACGCTCATTTAGAAACCTCTGTCTGATTTTTCCTAAGTATGAAAGGTTTGCCCTTTTTCTGCATGAGAAAATGAGAGGGTTTGGGAAGAGCTGCCATTAACCCTAATTAATCTGCAATTTTGCAGCAATAACTACATTTCATTCCCAGAATATAAAATCTAGGTTGCAGATTGATTTACCTTTTCTAGTACCTAGTATGATGCTTGGTACACTGGTAGGTGCTCAGTGAACATTTATAAAATGAAAAAGATTTCAAGTCAACTCTTCAAACCAGCACATATCAAATATGTGATTAATTTTAAAGAGTCACTTTTAAATGAGTTCTTTAATTCATGTTTCACTTCCATGGACTTGATGTTCAAATTAACTTCTCTCATTTTCACTACACCTATTATAGAATTTATAGAAACCTTAACTATTGCATTTGGAGCGGAAGTTGACTAAGCATCTTATTGAGTAGAGAATATACTGTTAACAAACAAAATATAGGAATATAGATATTTCTTTGAGATACCAATTTCATTTCTTTAGCTATATACCCAGAATTGAGATTGTGGGATCAAATGGTAGTTCTATTTTTAATCTTTTGGGGAACTTCCTTACAGTTTTCCATAGTGCCTATCCCAATTTACTTTACCACCAAAACTATATAAGGGTTTCTTTTTCTCCACATCCTCACCAACATTTATAATCTTGATTTTCGTTCTTTATTTGTTTGTTTGGATAATGGGCGCCCTAACAGGCATGTGAGGCTATTTTACTGTGGTTTTCCTTTGCATTTTTCTGATTAGTAACACTGAACACCTTTTCATTCACCTATCATCCATATGTATAACTTCTTTGAAGAAATATCTATTCAGGTCCTTTGCCTATTTTCTAATTGAATTGTGGTTTTTATGTTATTGAATTATAAGGTTTTTAAAAATATGCTTTGGTTACTAACCCTTTATCAGATACACACATGGCTTGCAAATATTTCTCCCATTTCATACGTTCCCTGTTCATTTTGTTTGTTTGTTTGTTTCCTTTGCTGTACAGAAGATTTTTAGTTTGATACAATCCCATTTGTTTACTATTTTTGCTTTTGTTATCTGTGCTTTTGGTGTCATATCCAAGAAATCATTGCCAAAGCCAAATATGACATTCTGAACTTTACTAATGGTATATTTTTAAATTCATCATGTTCTCATGAGTTCCCTGGAGTAGAACAAAATATCATAATTTAAATCCCCAATTCCTGAACAAATTAAAGAAAATATTATTTTTCTCAAGTACAGCAAAGCAAAGTTTGGCTGTTAACAAACAGCCGACAATATATGAATCTGATAGGGGTCTGATGGGACCTTATTGCTTTCAGGATCTCATTCCAACCAGAACTATTCTTCCATTACTGGACAAATGAAGCAGAATTTCAGTGATAATTGTCAGCAAGTAAGACCGTGCAGGAACTTGCAGAATGAATTGTCATATGTCACTGGCAGTGTTCAAAGTTTCAGTCAGGAACCATGAACCTTAAGACATATTGCACTAGATACATTAAATATAAAGGCCACTCTCTTACATTTGTGAGCCCTGGAAAGTTTAACTTGACAATAGATATTGGATTGTTAAAGAACTATAAGAAATTCATAGAAAGTATTTGTTAGTATTTTATTTATGTATTTATTTAGAATTTATTTTAACCTACTGAGATAAAATATAAATAACATATAGAAAATAGTTATAAAACAAAATGGTACTTGTAGAAACAATTGATATTTTAGGACAGAGTATTTAAAACGTTTTGTTCAGTGTATGTAGGATGCCTAAATTTCTACCATTTGGCCATCCATGTAATATATGAATAAGGCAGAGTGCTTGTTTTTCTATGGCCTCTTTTAAATGTAATGTCCCTATTTAAAATAGGCATTCTTGCTTCTAACTTGCTGTATTCTTAAGAAGGCACTTAGCAAAATCATTGAAATTTGATTATATTTATGTACTGAGGAGCTTTTCAGAGGAAAATTCTTCTCTAAGTAAGTTGGATTTTTTATATGTAACAGAGTAAAAAGATTTTATTCAAATAAGGGTATTTCACCAATCTTTTTTTGATGATATGTAATAATAGTTTATGAATATTTAAATGTCTGAGAGGTAACTACTTTTTTCAAAATGTTTTTATGTATATTTCCATTTTAATATTCTATTATGGGCCGAAGTAAAATGAGACTTAAATTCGCATTGTTATTAATGCTCTATGGCTCTCCCCGCATCACCATTTCGGGTAAGCACACCTTGGCAGAGGTTTAGCAAAGCTATTGGTGCAGACAAATCTATTTATCCAATAGCTGTTTTACATTTTTTCCTATAGAATATTGATTTTCACACATTTTATTAACTTTAGTACCCTTTCTCCAAACCAAATTACTCACAAGGTCAAATGTAAAACGAGCACAAGAAAAAAATGCTACACAGCCATGAATTGCTCAACTTTGGGGATACATTCTGAGAAGCGTGTTATTGGCCATTTCATCATGGTAGGAATATATATAGTAGTATACTTACACCAACCTAGATGCTGTAGCCTACCACATACCTAGGTTTTATGGTATGGTCTATTACTCCTTGGCTACAAATCTGTATAGCATGTTACTATGCTGAATTGCTGTAGGTCACTGTAACACAATGCTAAGTATTTGTGTATACAAACATAACTAAACATAGAAAAGGTACAGTAAAAACAGTAAAAATATATCAGATAAAAATGAGTACACCTGTATAAAGTATCTCCATTATAATTTGATGGGACTACAGTCCAATATGCAGTACACTGTTGACTGAAATGTCGTTAGGTGGTGCATGATTGTATTTGAGAATGGGTCAGTATAGGCGCCAGAGCTATGATTGCTTTTATCCTCTTATTTTCCCATCCCCATATCTTTCACTAAAGCACACTTCAAAAAAGAATACTTGAGTGGAAAATATGACATGTAAATCAAATGACTATTTGTATAGTATTATATGTTAACCTCATCCATATGGTAACCTAATTATAATCCCTAACCTATAGTACTATTTTCTGATCTATGCCTAGTTCCATATGCCACTTGCCTTTCTGAGATATCACTTTCCTAAATCTCACTTCCACCGCCACATTCATTGTCTACACAGACACACGTGTGCACACACACACATGTAATTATGCATTTCCCACCATGACTTCTACCAACTTCTTTAACACATCCTATGGTGGATGAACACCAGATCAAAAGTAAATTTTAAGGTAGATTAAGAAGATGGTCATTTCATTTCTATCCTTTTTTCTCTTGGTAATCTCCTCTCCCCAATGGAATGACCATCACTTCTTTTCTGGATAGCACCTCTACACTTTCTTAGCTGTTTTAATGTTTGTCAAATTCAATCTACCCTAGGGTAGGGCTCTTTTTTAAAAAGCCCTGATAAATGGCATACATCCTTTAAACAGAAAGCTAATATAATTATTAATAGTGTGTAACAAATTAATTTTGGGTCCTCTCCCTCATAATATTTATATCTCAATAGTAATACATATTCAGGGGCATAATACAAAGAAGTAATAGGATTGGTTAAATATTTTTATGAATACCATTCAAATGAGTAACCAATTACTAATGATAGTGCCTTAGTATCCAAGTTCTTTAAATATGTTACTTTATTGTTTCCCAAAATGTGGGAACGAGGCTGTCACTGATATGGGATATGATTTTAGGTGGTGGCCAAGGCAGTTTGAGGTCATACATTAATACTAATGCTGAATTGTATATTCATTTGTAAATTATTTTTTAATTATTTTGAAATCTTAAGGAGAAAGCCTCGTTTGGTGCAAGGTTTTTTAAAAAATAAATTTACTTATATAAAAAGTGAATAGATTTAAATTGAGGTTAAGTGCATTGTACATATCAAAATATTACTCTGTGCCACATAAATATACACAATTATTATTTGTCAATTAAAAATAAAATTTTAAGAGATTAGGTAAATAATAGAGGATGGAAAAATTTCTAAAGGTAGTGCTGGAATTACTTAAATTTGGGAAACTGCATTAGCTCAGTTGTTCTTCATAAAAATTCTTTGATGGAAGATTTCATTATTCTAACTCCATTTTTTATTTAATAAAATCAACATTGAAAGGTTTAACAATTTATAATTTCCAAGTAGCAAACATGAATCCGCTCACTTGATAGTGTCAAATACTATGTCTTCTATATTAAGGTATAAAAGATGTTTGTCTCATGAATGTTTATGTTTTTAAACATGTTCACATTTATAGTAATAAATTACTGATATGTATACACATAAATGAATTCAGAAAAAAGAAAATGTTTAATATATAAAAATATATTCTGAAGAGATACAATTAATTATAGACAGACTTTGCATGTTCTGGTATTACAAACTAGTTTTTAGGAAGTAAATACTGTACATAAATAATGGTTAAAGTAAAATTCAGGTGATGTTGTTAAAAATGGATGCTTTTTATAATGTAAACAGCTGTTCAGAAGGGTGATTTTTGAGTTTATATATAAAATGCATTTCCAAAGAAGTTGATATTGTTATATTCATTTTATATGCACTGAATGCCATTTCTACACTCTTTTAAATTCTTGATAATAAATAAATGATATTTTGGGTGGTAGTAAAGCTTGTTTAAACATGATTTGCTTTCCAACACAACTAACAAATTCGTGAGTGGAGCACAAAGATACTATTAATACATAAACTGGCTGTGTTCAGAAAAGAATTTCCCCAGGTAGGAATAAGTCATTTGCTACAAATTTCTAAATAACAGATTCACTTTTGCTTGTTATTTTGGTTGGGTCCCTTGGGAGAAATACAGTTTCAAGTGAATGAGTGGATTCCATTTTTCTGTTTCTTTATAAATACTATAAATGCACACACACTATAAATTTTCATCCACTTATGACTCCTTAGAAATAAAAGGGGCTCTGAGATGTAAGTTAGATTTCATTAATATTTCTGAAATATAAAACGGGTACTGATTTTGACAAAATAAAACTAGTAATACTTTCAAAACTGTACTTTAAGAAAGAGCAACTAAGTGAAAAATTTTATTATAATGAAAAACTAAAAAAGAAAAAGAAAAATTCCAAACCATTTCCTGTTTTAAAAAAGGACAGTTGTTAGCAGCTTAACATCTACCATATCTAACATTAGCAGTACATAACGAACGTGAAGAATTTTTTTTTTTTATTAAATCATAGCTCTGTACATTAATGCGATCATGGGGCACCATACACTGGTTTTATAGACCGTTTGACACATTTTCATCACACTGGTTAACATAGCCTTCCTGGCATTTTCTTAGTTATTGTGTTAAGACATTTATAT
>CAUYPK010148651.1:0-24885 GCA_963574355.1 Loris lydekkerianus | reverse complement strand
ACCATTGTACATAGCTATGATTTAATAAAAAAATAAAATAAAATAAAATAAAAAATTAAAAAAAATCACTCAAGTGGAAGAATCAGCATAAAAATACTGCCAATTGAAAAAAAAAAAAGTCCAGAGGAACCCTCACAAGAGACCATGAGGTAGCTACTGCAGAGGATTCCACCTATAATGAAAGGTCAGAAATGAAAGAAGGGAAATTTTAAATACATATGATGAAAACAATGAAGGAGAAAGTGGAAAACAATTGCCAAGAAAGTGGAAAATAACAAAAAAAAAAAAAAAAAAAGAAAGAAATTGCTGAGAAAGTGGAAAATAACCAACCAAAACCAGAATCAAATAAGAGATAAATGATATGAAGAATATAGAAAGGATATAGCAGAGCTGAAGGAATTGAAGAAGCCAATTAGGAAACTTAAATGTGCAATAGAAAGTATCAACAACAGATTAGACCATGCAGAGGAAAGAATCTCAGAGATAGAGGACAAAACTCATGAGATAACTCAGACAGTTAAAGAGACAGAAAAAAAGAAAGAGAAAGAAGAAAGTTCACTGACAGAATTATGGGACTTTATAAAGCATTGAAACATATGAGGTATAGGTATCCCAGAAGGCGAAGAAGAATGCCCCAGAGGAGTAGAAGCCATACTAGAGAATATTATAAATGAAAATTTCCCAACTATCACCAAAGATTCTGATACACTCCTTTCAGAGGGACATTGAATCCCAGGTTGCCTCAACTCAAATAGAGCTTCTTCAAGACATTGTGATGAACATGTCTAAAGTCAACACCAAAGAGAAGATAATGCAAGCTGCCAGGGGTAAGTCCCAATGGAATTGCAGGGACAAATCCATCAGGGTGACTGCAGACTGCTCCAATGAAATTTTTCAAGCCAGAAGACAATAGTCATCCACTTTTAATCTGCTTAAACAAAACAATTTTCAGCCCAGAATTTTACATCCAGATCTATAGGAAATATTTCAACGTGTTCTACACACTGACCATCACAAGGACCACCAGCAAAGTAAGCACCCAGAAATTAAATGACAGAACCTAGTTTCCACAATGATGCAAAAGGTAAAACCAAGCAATGGACTTTTACAAAATAAGATGAATAGAATGGCACCACACTTATCCATTATCTTAACAAATGTTAATGGCTTGAATTCCCCACTGAAGAAGCATAGACTGGCTAATTGGATAAAAAAACCCACAAGCTATCCATTTCATTTAATGTCTGCAGGAAACACATCTAGCCTCAAAAGACAAATTAAAACTCAGAGATAAGGATTGGAAGAGAATTTTTCAGTCAAATGTAATTCAGAATAAAAGAGGTGGTGTACTCTTATTTTCAGATACAAGTGGATTTAAAGCAATTAAAGAAAACAAAGACATACTTTTTTAAATTATAAATATTAGCTGTGTACATTAATATGATCATGGGGCACCATACACTTGGTTCATAGACCGTTTGACACATTTTCATCACACTGGTTAATAATAGCCTTCCTGGCATTTTCCCAGTTATTTTGCTAAGACATTTACATTCCACATTTGCCAAGTTTTACATATACCCTTGTAAGATGCACCACAGGTGTAATCCCATCAATCCTCCTCCCTCTACCCACTTCCCCCTCTTTCCTCACCCTTTCCCCCTTCCCCCTATTCTTAGATTGTAACTGGGTAATAGCTTTCATGTGAAGGTTCTAAAAGAAAATGCCAGGAAGGCTATGTTAATCAGTATGACAAAAATATGTCAAATGGTATATAAAACCAGTGTATGGTGCCCCATGATTGCAATTAATGTACACAGCTATGATTTAATAATGAATAAAAAAACTGAGTTTCTAAAAAAAAAAAAAAAGAAAGAAAAAGAAAACAAAGACAAAGATGGAGCCTTCATATTGGTCAAGGAAAAATACAACAAGAAGACATTCTAATTCTAAATACTTAGGCATACAAATAAAATGCTCCCAGATTCTTGAAACAGACCCTAATTAGTATAAGCAATATGGTATCTTACAACATGATAATAAGAGGGGACTTTAACACTTCTCTTACAGAAATGAATAGATCCTCTAAACAGAAATTGAGCACAGATGTAAGAAACTTAAATGAGACCCTAGAACAACTGTGCTTAATAGATGTATATAGAATATTCCATCACAAAGATAAAGAATATACATTCTTCTCATTGGCCCATGGAAAATTCTCCAATATTGATCATATGCTAGGACACAAAACAAACCTCAACAGAATAAAAAAAATTGAAATTTTACCTGTGTCTTCTCAGCCCACAAGGCAATAAAGGTGGAACTCAACTCCAACAAAAACATTCAACCCCACACAAAGGCATGGAAATTAAACAAACTTATGCTGAATGACAATTGGGTGCAGGAAGAAATAAAAGAGGAAATCATTAACTTTTTTATCATAACAACAAGGAAGGCACAAGCTACCAAAAGGTGTGGGATACAGCAAAAGCAGTCCTGAGAGGAAAATTTATCACTTTGGATGCCTACATCCAAAAAACAGAAAGAGAACGCATCAACAAACTCACAAGCCATCTTACGGAATTGGACTCAGTAGAAGAAAAGAAATATCCAAAATTAAATCAGAGATTAATGAAATTGAAAACCAAAGAATCATTCAGAAAATTAATAAAACAAGAGTTGGTTTCTTTTAAAAATAAATAACATAGATAAACTTTTGGCCAGACTAATTAGAAATAGAAATGTAAAATCTCTAGTAACCTCAATCAGAAATGATAAAGAGGAAATAACAACACACACCGCAGAGATACAAGAGATCATCTCTGAATACTACCAGAAACTCTATGCCCAGAAATTTGACAATGTGAAGGAAATGTATCAATATTTGGAATCACACCCTCTCTGTTGACTTAGCCAGGAAAAAATAAATCTCCTGAACAGACCAATTTCAAGCACTGAGATCAAAGAAACAATGAAAAGTCTCCCAACAAAAAAAATGCCCTGGTCCAGATGGCTTCACACCAGAATTATATCAAACATTCAAAGAAGAGCTTATCCCCATACTTCAGAAATTATTGTAAAAAATTGAATAGGGGGGAGTCTTCCCCTACATGTTTTAAAAGCAAACATCACCCTGATACCAAAACCATGAAAAGATCCAATTAAAAAGGAGGACTTCAGACCAATTTCACTAATAATATAGATGCAAAAATTCTCAACAAAATCCTAGCCAATAGATAACAGCTTATCATCAAAAGGTCATACATCATGATCAGGTAGGTTCATCTGAGGGATGCAAGGCTAGTTTAATATACACAAGTACAAAACGTTATTCACTGTATCAAAAGAAGCAAAAGCAAGACCATATTTCTGCTCATTAGACGCAGAAAAAGCATTTAATAAAATCCATCATCCTGGGGGAGTACCTGTGACTCAAAGGAGTAGGGAGCCAGCCCCATATATGAGAGGTGGTGGGTTTCAAACTTGGACCAGGCCAAAAACTCCAAAAGCCCTCAAAATATCCAGCATTCTTTTCTAATTAGAACGATGAAGAGTATAGGCATACATGGCACATTTCTTAAATTGATCGAAGCTATCTATGACAAACCCACAGCTAATATTTTACTGAATGGAGTAAAACTGAAAGCTTTTCCTGTTAGAACTGGAATCAGACAAGGTTGTCCTCTCTCACCACTACTATTGAACATAATGGTGGAACCTCTAGCCAATACAAACTGGCAAGAGAAGAAAATAAAGGGCAGCCAAATGGGAGCAGAGGAGGTCAAACTCTCTCTCTTTGCTGACAATATGATCTTATGCCTAGAGAAACCCAAAGACTCAACCAAAGGACTCCTGGAAGTCATCAAAAAATACAGTAATGTCTCAGGATACAAAATCAATGTCCACAAGTCAGTAACCTTTGCATAGGCCAATAACAGCCAAGATGAGCAGCTAATTAAGGACACAGTGTACCATACTCGATCAGGGGTGAGAGCACTTAATAGTGTATAAGGGTTTGGGACTGTGGGGTGAATGTCTAGTACCTACTTGTTGACCTCTCCTGCCCCTTTTCACAGTGGGCTCCCCCCATAGAACAACCCCCCCGAACCAAGAATATCACTATTGGCCCATTGCCAGACGTGATCTTTATAACTGGAAGATTAATAAGCTGTGGTATATGTATACCATGGAATGCTATTCAGCCATTAAAAAAGACAGAGACTTGGGTGGCACTTGTGGCTCAAAGGGGCAGGGCGCCAGCACCATATGTCAGAGATGATGGGTGCAAACCCAGCCCTGACCATGGAGTTAGCACAAAGAGAGACATGCAACAAATTATTAAGAACTATTTCTGAAATATAACTCTGCAGAAGAAAATGTCATTAAAAAAAAAAGTTGTCAACCCGGAAACCCTTGAAAACTTTTCATTGCCAGGAACAGTCATGCAAATTCTCCAGTCTTCTGGAAATGTGTAAGAATGTCTTCTTCTTGTCTTTATAGGGAAATACAGTATTTAACAACCAAAGAGTGATAATTATTGTGAAAAAACTAAAACAGTCAGGAAAAAGTCTTTAGACCAGTAAACAATGTCCAAATGCTCTGCTTTGGGATGCCTGGTGTGACAGGGAGTGCCCACAAGGAGAAGAGAAGGAGCTTAAATTGTTTTCTGAGAAGGCCTGGAGTGAAGTGCTCTTGGAAAGAGCAGGTGGATCTTTTCCTTTTGCATCTCAGGAAACTTTGATGAGACAACCTTGTCACAGCTAATGAGAAGTGTGTTAATGATGAGGAGAGTGAGCCTTAACATCACATGGGCTTTGAGAAAAGTGTTTATGCTGCCGGGTTTCAGAGTATAAGATGTTGAAGTGTTATATTAGAAACTTTTCCAGCAGCTCTTCCTCAAAGGAAAAATGTGGAAACAAATGTGAAAAGTCCTAAAAAAATGAAAAGTAATTCAATTTATTTTCTATTTTCATAACATAACATCTATTCTGTGTATTGCTAGTTTAACAAGTCTTATTTTATCTAGAGAAGGCCATATTAATCCCATCTTGCACTCCCTCATCCCACACCCCCACCCCACTTTCTCATGACCTGTCCCTGAGCATGGAGGCCTTGCAGAAATGAGGAGGGTTAAATAAACATATTCTGTGGAGACAGGGCAGATTAGCCCAATCACATTTGGCTCCCCTTGTAATTGCTCCACCCAGACCCCCTGCCCCATAGATTTAACCTTAACTCTTGTTTCTGTAAACTGCTTTGCATTAGGAATTCCAACCCCCTCCCCAAGTGAGAAAAGGGTATAAAAAGCCTCTACCTCTATAATGCTTGGTTGAGAATTTTTCAGGTGTGAACCTGTCTCCATCAGCTAGTCAAAAAAGGACCCCATGCCTAATTTGAACTCAGCGAGTTGGCATTTTCTCTATAATTCTACTCACATTGGGTACAACAATCTGAGTATTAAGGCCATGTATACCCATTGGGGAAAAATATGAAATGGCTTTAAAAATTTACTTCCCCACAATACCAAAATTCGTCATCAAAAACATATGATGTATCCTTACAACATTGCATTTTCAGTGTGGATAGGTTTGTCAGAAAATTTCACCACAAAATATAACTTTTTGCTACAAAGAATTTTTTTTTTTTTTATTAAATCATAACTGTGTACATTAATGCAATCATGGGGTAAAATGTGCTGGTTTTATATATAATTTGAAATGTTTTCATCGAACTAGTTAAAATAGCCTTCATGGCATTTTCTTAGCTATTATGTTAAGAAATTTATATTCTACACCTAGTAAATTTTGCATGTACCCTTGTAAGATGCACTGTAGGTGTGGTCCCACCAATTACTCTCCCTTCACCCATCCTCCCCCCTCCACTCCCCTCCCTCTCCCCTTTCTCCTTTTTCTTGGGCTATATTTGGGTTATAGCTTTCATAAGAAGGCTATAAATTAGTTTCATGGTAAGACTGAGTACATTGGATATTTTTTCTTCCATTCTTGAGAATATTTTGAAGGAAAGGCCATTTGAGATCAGGAAGCATTGGAAGGGGCTTCTCTACCTGCATAAATCCTGATTGATCTGAAGATCAAAGGGGCAATCGGCATCCCTTCCTCCCCATGTTATCTCAATATATCTCAGGAAAGAAGATCAAGAATGCAGCCCAACCTAGCCCAAATCACTTAGATATAACTCCTGTCTCCCAGGTTAATTTAATTTGCAAAGAGAATCATTTACATGTCAATCTGTTGCTCCCATTCATTTGTCCTCCATAGCACTATTTGTCACCTCTAAAAAGAATTACCTGTACTCCTCATTTCCTCTCCCCTCCAAAAAGGCTGGTATAAAAACATTTCAACTTCACTGGGATATTGGGTAGTCACTTTGTGATTCTACCCTTCACATGGTAAATAAACTGTTCTCTTATGAATCTGCCTTAATTGTGGGTTGATCTTTCAGCAAGCTTTGTGGTGAAAGAGTATTTCCCCTCAACACTACAATATACATAAATATGTATGTGTATACATCAGCAAGCTACAAGAAATTTATGTATGGCTGAGAACCGTCAGACACACACACACAAACCAGAAGCAACTATTAAAACATATCAAAGTTTACACCGAGTATATGTCTGTATGTATAAGTTTGCCTGTGTGTGTTGCAACTTATGAGAACTTTATTCAACTAAAAAAAGGTAGAAAACCAAGAGAGAGAGGGACACATACCTAAGCTTATACACATATAAGTGTACAATGACATTTACAAATCAAAACATAAATGTATGAGTCTGATGCTTACACATAATTTGACAATTTGCGCAGCTGACAAAACATCTCATGTGTCCCTGTTTTGAAATATTCTTTCAAAGAATATTCACAGAGTATTCTACCTTATTGCAATATTCACAGAGTATTCCACCTTATTGATATGCTCAATATTATTTAGTTAATGCTCATTTTAAACATATGTATTACTATAGTTGGTGGAATTAATAAATCATGTGCTGATGAACAGCATTACACTTAATTTTGAGTAAGAATTTAAGAGAATTTTCTTCATAAACTTTTCTCCAATCAGAATTATGTTATCAATTTGTGTGAAGATTTTAAAATTATGGTTTCATTTTTAAGTTACACTTCCAAAATATTTTCAATTATTTTTTATTTTTCCACTTCATATTAATATGAGGGTACAAATGATTAGGTTACATTGTTTGCATTTGTCAGGCAAAGTCCAAGTTGTGGTTCAGCCCTTCACCCAGGGGATATGCCATATACCCTTACATTGTGTCCATTAGGTAAAAGCCCACCAATCTTCCCCCTCCTCCCCTCTCCTCTCCATTGTCCTCCCTCATTCCCACTTGAATTTAATTGTGTTTTTCTTGAGTGTGGGCATGTAGTTGTTTTCCATTGGTTTCATGTTACTATTGAGTACATTGGATACTTGCTTTTCCATTCTTATGACATTTTACTAACGCGAATGTTCTTCAACTCTATCCAGGTAAAGACAAAAGATGTAAAGTCACCATCTTTTTAATGGATAAATAGTATTCCACGATATACATATACATGGTACTATACCACAGTTTATTAATTCTTACATGCATTGATAGGCACGTGGGTTGATTTCACATCTTGGTAACTGTGAATTGAGCTGCATTAAACATTCAAGTGCACATGTCTTTATGATAAAATGATAGTTTTTCCTCTATGTAGATACCTAGTAATTGGATATTGGGATCAAATGAAAAGTCTACCTTTAGCTCTTTGAGGATTTTCCATGCTTCTTTCCAAAGAGTCTGCATTAGTTTTCAATTCAACCAACAACCAACATTACATAAATGCTTCCTCTCTTAACATCCACAGCAGCATCTACAGCTTTGAGGCTTTGTGATGGGGGCTAATCTTATTGGGTGTTAGGTTATGTCAAGGTGGTTTTGATTTGCATTGCTCAGATGATTAGGGATGATGAGTATTTTTTAAGGGGTTTTTGGCTACTTATTTCTTCCGAGAAGAAATTCTCTTGTTCATTTATCAATAGAAATGTTTGCTCTTTTCTTGTTCATTAATTTAAGTTCTCTATAGAATCTAGTTATCAGCCCCTTGTCAGATTCAGAGCATGCAAATATCTTCTCCCGTTCTGAAGGTTGTCTGTTTACTTTAGTTGTTATGTCCTTAGCTGAACAGAAGTTTTGAGCTTGATTATGCTCTTCATGTCCCATTTATTTATTTTTGGTGTTGCAATTGAAAAAAGGGTCTTCTTCATAAAATCTTTTCTGAGGGAGATATTAAGAGTTTTTTTTTTTGTTGTTGTTGTTAAATAATAGTTGTATATATTTGTGCAATCAAGGGGTACAATGTACTGGTTACATATACAATCTGAAATATTCTCATCAAACTGTTCAATGTAGCCTTCATGGCATTTTCTTAGTTATTGTATGTAGACATTTGTATTCTGCCTTTAGTAAATTTCACCTGTACCCATTCTAAGATGCACTGTAGGTGTGGCCCCACCCATTACCCTCCCTCCACCCTAACATCTCCCCTTTCTTCATCTTCCTTGGCCCTATTCAATAATATTTTAAAGTGACATATTTATTGAAAATATTGGCTATTAGGATAGAAAATAGAAAAATACACATCAAAACACAATAAATGTATTTGCAGTCTAGTTGTAATTATGTTTCAAGTGTCTCTGTATATGGTGGGAGAGAGAGAATAGGAAGAAAAATGTTGGCTGGGTGCCTACTGCTCAGTAGTTAGAGTGCTAGTCCCATGTACCAGGGATGGCAGGTTCCAACCCAGCCTGGGCCTGCTAAACAAAAAAAAAAAAAAAGAAAAAAAGAAAGATAAAGAAAAATGTCAAAATGCCACAAAGAATTGTATAAAGTAAGATACTAGTTAAGCATTTCTTCTTTTATTTTCTAAATTTTCTGTAATTATTTGTGTTAGTTTTATAATAAATACCTTTTTCACAAGTGTACCTGGTGGACTCACAGGGAATCAGTTGCACCAGACCCCCTAGTTTACCCTGGACCTCAGCTCTGCTTGCTGCTGGAATTTGTCTTGTATCAAGATGACAAGAGGCCTACAAGGCATTAAATTCTATCATGTCATAATTTGTCGAGCCCACAGATAGGAGGCAAAACTGCTGCAAGGATCTCCCATTCTATCATTGAAAGGACTCAGAAAGACTAAGAAGCCAAGAAACATTGATTCTATTCGCAGTGCTGCATTTTTGTTCAGGGACGTCATTTAACCTTGCTTCCTAATTCCAACACTAAAGGGTCAGTAACTTGCAAGTCTCTAGTTGTAGGTTGTGTACAGAAAAGTCAGCTGAGATGCAGGAAATTAGTGGTAGACTACAGCAGGACTCCAAAGAGTTTGGGAAATCAGGAAGTTTTGTTTATGACCTCTCAAACTAGGAAAATACAAAGTAAAAAAGTCAACAATGGATTGATAGAAAAACCCAGCGTTTCCCAAAATTCTTGACAAGATTTAGTTAGACAAAAAAATCTGAGTAATGGCACATAACACTACCAACAGGGCTTGAATAATCTAGGGATTTTTTTTTTTTTTCGCTCTAGCAAAGAACAGAACTTGATGGCAGGTTCTAACCACACATGAGTAGAATTTAGGTAGGTACTTCAGGCTAGAATGGAGAAGTGAAAAAAAAAAAAATTCAGTTTCTTGTATGTGTTTCACTGAGAGAATACTGTGATGAAACCCAAAAGGCTCATTTAGTTTGGAGAGTCAAAGCACTTCTCAAACACATTATCCAACAGAACCTTCTAAAATGTTGGCAATGTTCTAAATCTGGGCTGTTCAATAGGGTAGCCACTTGCCGGATAGGACTTTTGAGTAATGGAAATCAATTTTTTTTAGGCTAGTCAAGTAAAGCAGCTAAGGAATGGCATTTTTAATTTATTTCACTTTAATAAACTTAATTTGAAATTAAATAGCTACATATGGCTAATGCCTACCACACAGAACAATACAGCATAGGCCCCAGTTTTTTTGTTTGTTTTTGAGACATACTCTCACTATGTCACCCTCAGCATCCCAGCTCACAGCAACATCAAACTTTTGGACTTAAGCCATTCTCTTGCCTCAGCTTCCCAAGTAGCTAGGACTACAGGCACCTGTCATAATGCTCAGCTATTTTTTTGTTGTTGCAGTTGTCATTGTTATTTAGCAGGCCCAGGCCAGGTTCAAACCTGCCAGCCTTGGTGTATGTGGCCGGCGCCCTACCCACTGAGTGATGGGTGCCGCCCCAAAGAGTTTTTATTTATTTATTTTTAATTCTTAGAGATAGGGTCTTACTCTGTCACCCAGGCTAGAGTGGAGTGGCCCAATTATAGTTCACTGCAGCTTTAAACTCCTGGGCTTAAAGGATCCTCCTGCCTCAGTGTCCAAAATTGCTAGGATTATACATGGAAGCCACTGTACCTGGCCTTGTTTTTCTTTTTAAGTACAGTCATAAACTTATATAATAAAAGAAAAATTCTTTATTTAATATGAAGATTACTACATTGTACTTCATAGCAATACTAACTTCCACAGTTGACCATCTCTGTACACTGAACACTCCTTAAGTGGACCTAATTTTCATAGACCAGACATACACTATATTTATGTATCAGTACAGTAGGCCTAGTTCCTTATGTTAACCGCCTCTCTATATTGATTGGTTTGTTTCAGTCCTTTTAGTGGTCAACTTACAGAGGCATGTATATGCATTATAAGTGGTCACTTAATACTACCACAAGAAGCTAAATCAATTGTATGAATTCACGAAATTTCCAGAGTATATTTAGATTAGCCACATTCTGGACTCAGCCTGAAGATACATATACCCGAGACGAATCGGTAACCATGTTGGGCCCAAGTCACTTTCTAAACTAAGAGTATAATGAGAGAAGAAAACTGCAAGGCTGAGCCAACCACTCTTGGACCTGCAAGTGTCTTAAACTCAGACTAGATCTGGGCTCTGGAGTTTGTAAGAGCGCAGAAATTCTTTCAAGAGCACTAATAATAGAATCAACTGGTAGAGACAAGGATGTTCTGGCTCTTGGACTGTCAGTGTACAAGCTAACAGAAAGTTAGAGTCCTGTAACAGAGTAAAATTACAGATTTATAAACTGGACTCTAAACCTAGAAATCCAGACATTTCTTCTTATTCTTATCAGATTAAGAAAAGTGAGAGATAACCTAATGCCAAAACAGGTTTTTTAATAATTTTACACAAAATAACATCAATACTTGTAAGTACTCAACATAAAAAAAAATCAGTATAAGCTATCTTTCACTGTAAGAAATATACAGATAGACTCAGAACAAAGAGAATAGAGTCAAACTTCAAGTTTATATAATAGACATAATAAAAAGCTCAGGGTCCCTGCTTTGTTAAGAATACGGACAAACCTTATAAAAGTAAATGAAATAAAAAGAAATTAAAACTAAGGTGTCAACAAAAACTAAAGATATTGATTTCTGCA
The DNA here is from genome assembly GCA_963574355.1 of Loris lydekkerianus. Classification (NCBI taxonomy): domain Eukaryota; kingdom Metazoa; phylum Chordata; class Mammalia; order Primates; family Lorisidae; genus Loris; species Loris lydekkerianus. The sequence continues at coordinate 13,385 of CAUYPK010148651.1, read as the reverse complement.
ATTATTATTTGTCTATGACATGACATAGAACATTCAAAATTCAAACATAAATCTAATAAATTGAAAAAAATCTTATTCTAAAACAGAAGAGCAATTTTAAAAATGGGGGAAAGTACTGGGAAAGTTGTCAGGTACCAACTTTTTTTTTTTTCTTTTGAGACAGAATTTCACTATGTCACCCTCAGGAGAGTGCTGTGGTGTGACAGCTCACAGCAACCTCAAACTCTTGGGCTTAACCTATTCTCTTGCCTTAGCCTCCCAAGTAGCTGGGACTACAGGCACCTGTCACAATGCCCAGCTATTTTTTTGTTGCAGTTGTCATTGTTGTTTAGCTGGCCCGGGCTGGGTTTGAACTGCCAGCCTCAGTGCATGTGGCTGGTGCCATAACCACTGTGCTATGGGCGCCGAGCCAGGTAAAACTTTTTTAAAAACTTATGACTAATGTTTTATCAAGTCCTTTTAAACCAATCTAAAAGCCAAAATACAAGAAAAAGAAAAACCCAAATTTTGAAATTATGGATTCTTCCTGATACTAAGCCCAAGATTGTTCCTTTCTTCAAATCCTCTAAGCCCAAATTATAAGAAATAATTCACTCTGGCCACTGGGAACATTTCTGCACCATAGCATAATCAGAAATTTTACTTCTTCCGTTTAATTTATTCATTCCCACTCTAATCCAAATACTAGGAATGCAGGAGTAAGCAAGGAGATATAAACTTCCCCGAAGCCTGTAACTTATGCATTACTAAATTTACAACATGAGAAACTTAAGTTCTGTGGAAGGTCCTGATGGCAGGGGAAATGGGCTACCTTTGTGGCCTTAAGAACAAACTGCAAATCACTAAGCCTCGTTTAGAGAAGGATTTATCCAGGGATCAGTTTTCTCCAAGGCTGGACAGGGAGGAAGTGTGGAAAGCACAGTTCTTCTTAAAGGATGAAAGACATCACTTGGAAATACTGTGGTTTCCTGAATAAGAGGAGACACTGAAACATCCTGTTTTGAACATTTTAAATCTTCTTTGTTTTCCACCATTAATAACTGTTCTATCTCCTCTTTCAAAGATAAACTTGCCTGCAACTCAGGTTGGGGTATTGTAAAGTTTCCTTTTTGAGTTATTTTCTGGTCCTCTGACCCCTTTGATTCCAGGCAAATGAATTTGTTGCTGGAATCCTCACTGGCTTCCCCTCCGGTTTTGGGAAGTAGATGTTGAAGTTCTGTAGTTTGTTTACTCTTATATTCTTCTTTCAGAAAATTCATATCCTCAAGATATTCATGAGATATAAAACTTGGAGATTTAGTGGTCCTAGAATTTTTACAAAATAAGAAACCTCTGACTTTTCCCTCTTTTCCTGCTGTTTCTATCACTAATTTCTTTGGATGTACCACTGTCCTTATTAAGAGTCCCTGTGTATTCACCCTATATTCTTTTACAGCTCTCTCTCTGCGCTGTTTCTGAAAGTCCTTGAGTTGAAGCAGTTCCTCCGGCAGCTCCATACATGTAGGCTAAGAAAATAAAATAAGCATGAGTTTATTATAACTAAACTTGTGGATATGTTACTTCAAATCAATAGTAACTGGCAATTGAGGGTCACAAATGTGCTCTTATAGCACCCTCTAGTGTCTCCAACTATAGTAGTAAATTTTTTTTTAACTCAAGTAAATTTAAACACACAATAATAGTAACTATATATTTTTTGAGTAATTTAAGTATTTTGAAAAAGCAATCAATCTTTTTTTTTTGAGATACAGTCTCTCTCTATCGCCCTGGGTAGAGTGCCATGGCATCACTGCTTATAGCACCCTGAAACTACTGGGCTCAAGTGATGGTCTTGCCTCAGCCTCCTGAATAGCTTAGACTACAGGCACCTGGCACAATGCCTGGCTAGTTATTCTATTTTTAGTAGAGACAGGGTCTCACTCTTGCTCAGGTTAGTCTAGAACTCCTGAGCTAAAGCAATCCACCTGCCTCAGTCCCCCCAGGGTGCTAGGACCATAGGTATGAGCCACTGAGCCCCGTCCTGCCTCTGAAATATATGTATGTATATATATATATATATTTTTTTTTTTTTTTTTTTTTGCAGGTTTTGGCTGGGGCTAGGTTTGAACCTGCCACCTCTGGCATATGGGGCCGGCGCCCTACTCCTTTGAGCCATAGGTGCCGCCCATATTTTTGTTTTTGAGACAGAGTTTCACTATATCACCTTCAGTAGAGTGCCTTGGCATCACAGCTCAGAGCAACCTCAAACTCTTGGGCTTAAGCGAAGACTTAAGAGCAACCTCAAACTCTTGCCTCAGCCTCCCAAGTATCTGGGACTACAGACACCCGCCACAACGCCTGGCTATTTTTTTATTACAATTTTCATTGTTGTTTGGCAGGCTAGGACCAGATTCGAACCCATCAGCTCCCATGTAGGTGGCTGGTACCCTAGCTGCTGAGCTACAGGCGCTGAGCCTGAATATATTTGTATTATACAGAAAAGCTTTCCCTATTGTGAGATTTGTTAATGTTCTGCTTTTGTCTAATAATTTTATAATTCCATGAATTAACATGGAATTTGCTGGCTCAGCTAAGGCGCCAGCCACATACACCTGAGTTGGCGGGTTTGAATCCAGCCCGGGCCCGCCAAGTAATAATGACAGCTGCAACAACAACAACAACAACAACAACAACAAAAATAGCCAGGGGTTGTGGTGAGCACCTATAGTCCCAGCTACTTGGAAGGTGGAGGCAGGAGAATCGTTTGAGCCCAGGAGTTGGAGGTTATTGTGAGCTGTGATGCCACGGCACTCTACCCAGGGCAACAGCTTGAAGCTGTCTCAAAAACAAAACAAAACAAAACATGGAATCTGGTGTAATAGAAGAGATAGTAATCCAACTCTGATTCTCCTCCCCAATGGTTATTGTTGCCTGAGAACATTTACTGAATAATTAACTTTTCCTGTTAACTGGAAATGTTCCCTATTTCACAACCATATTGGCAAATACATACTGAGTCTATTTTCGGGCTCTCAACTCTGTTCTGTGGCCTGCCTATTCATGTACCAACTGCAAAATGTTTTATTTAGTCATATGTCTTAGTAACTGATGACTAGTTTTCCTTTAATATATTACTTCTTTTTCCAAAATTTCTGACTATTCCTGCATGTTAATTTACCTCTAGAAATCTCTATAATCACAGTTTGCCAAAATAATCCATGTGTTAATATTTTTATTAGAATAGAATAAAATTCGGCTCAGAGCCTATAGCTCAGGGGTTAGGGCGCTGGCCACATACACTGGGGCTGGTGAGTTCAAACCTGGCCCCTGCCTGCCAAACAACAATGAGAACTACAACAAAAAAGTAGCCAGGCGTTGTGGCAGGCGCCTGTAGTCCTAGCTACTAGGGAGGCTAGGCAAGAGAATTGCTTAAGCCCAAGATTTGAGGTTGCTATGAGCTGTGAAGCCACAGCACTCTACCAAGGGCAACAGCTTGAGACTCTGTCTCAAAAAAAAAAAAAAAAAAAAAAAGAATAGAATAAAATTCAAAGTAAAATTCTAGAATAATTGATAACTAAAAGTACTTACTGTCCCATTTATATTTAGGTCTTCATTAATGCCATTCAGTAATATTAAAAAGTTTTCTTCACCAGGTACAGTGGCAAATACAACTTCTTAGGCTACCCCAGTAGCTCAGGAGGTTATGGCGAAGGATAGCTATAGTTTGAGCTCTAGACCAGCCAGGGCAACATAGCAAGACCTTGTCTCTCAAAGAAGTTTAAAAAACTGTGATGTAATACACACACACACATGTATCATGGAATACTATCCAGCCTTAAAAAAAGATGGAGACTTGGGTGGTGCCTGTGGCTCAGTGAGTAGGGCACTGGCCCCATATACCCAGGGTGGCAGGTTCAAACCCAGACCCGGCCAAACAGCAAAAACTAAAAAAAAAAGCCAGGTGTTGTGGCAGGCGCCTGTAGTTCCAGCTACTCAGGAGGCTGAGGCAAGAGAATCACCTAAGCCCAGGGGTTGGAGGTTGCTATTAGCAGTGTGATGCCACAGCACTCTAGAGGGTGATAAAATGAGACTCTGTCTCTACAAAAAAAAAAAAAAAAGATGAAGACTTTACATCTTTTGTATTAACCTGGATGGAGCTGAAACACATTCTTAGTAGATTATCACAAGGATGGAAAAGCAGGTATCCAATGTACTCAATACTAATATGAAGCCAGCAGATGAACAAATATATGCCCACGTAAGAGAAAAACTCAAATCAAGTTGGGAGGAAGGGGAGGGAGATTGGTGGTCCCCCACCTAATGAGCACAATGTATATGGCACACCCCCTGAGTGCAGGGACTTTACCTAATAAATGCGAACATTGTAACCTAATTGTTTGTACCCTCATATTAATCTGAGATTTTAAAAAAAGATTTTAAAAAGGTTTTAAAAAATAGCCAGGGCAGGGCATGATGGCTCATGCCTGTAATCTCAGCACCCTGGGAAGCTGAGGTGGGCTAATGGCCTGAGCTCACAAGTTTGAGACCAGCCTGAGCTAAAGAGAGAGAGACCCTGCCTCTAAAAAAAAAAAAAAAAAATAGCAGGGTGTTGTGGCAGGCACCTGTAGTCCCAGCTACTTGGGAGGCTGAGGCAAGAGAATCACTTGAGTCCAGAAATCTGAGGTTGCTGTGAGCTATGACGCTACAGCACTCTACCAAGAGTGACAAAGTGATACTCTGTTGTCAAAAATAAATAAATAAATAAATAAATAAATAAGAGCCAGATTTGATGGTATATACTCATAGTCCCAGCTATTTGCTGCATAGGAGACTGAGGCAGGCGGATCATTTAAACCCAGGTGTTCAAGGCTCCAGTGAGCCATAAGACACCACTGCACTCCAGACTGGGCAACAGAGTAAGAGCCCATCTCTTTAAATTAAAAAAGAAGAAGAAAAAGAAGGCTTCATTCATCTATATTTTACACGTTTGTTTTCTTCATTCCTTTCTCTCTCTCTCTCTCTTTCTTTCTTTTTGAGACACAGTCTCATTTTTTGTCACCCTGGGTAGAGTGCCCTGGCATAATAGCTCACAGCAATCTCAATCTCTTAGGCTCAAGCAATCTCCTTGCCTCAGCCTCCTGACCAGCCCAGACTACAGGCAACTACCACAATGCCTGGATAGTTTTTCCAGACAGATGGGGTCTCGCACTTGGTTAGGCTGCTTTTCAACTCTTCAGCTCAAACAGTCCACCTGAGTTGGCTTCTCAGAGTGCTAGGTTTACAGACATGAGTCACTGTGCCCAGCCAATATTGAACTTTAAAAAACTGTATTCTAGGCTTGGCTCCCGTAGCTCAGTAGTTAGGGCGCCGGCCATATACATCAGGGGAGGGTTCAAACCCGGCCAGGGTCTGCTAAAACAACAATGACAATAATAACAAAAAAATAGCCAGACATTGTCCTGGGCACCTGTAGTCCCAGCTACTTGGGAGGCTGAGGCAAGAGAATTGCTTAAGCCCAAGAGTTTGAGGTTGCTGTGAGCTTTGATGCTACAGCACTCTACCAAGGGCAACAGTTTGAGACTCTGTCTTTAAAAAAAAAAAAAAAAAAAAAAAAAAAAGTGTATTCTACATGCATTACTGATTAAAGCTGGAAAATAGATGGGTAATTTTTCTTGGTACCTATGGGAAAGTGGCCCCAGGACCCCAATAACAAAATCCAGGGATGCTCAAGTCCCTTATATAAAATGATGTAGTATTTGCATATAATCTGTGCACATCCTCCCAAGTACACCTGCCTCAGCCTCCCAAAGTGCTAGGATTATAGGCATGAGGCACCGCACCCAGCCTTTTTCTTCTTTTTTTTTCTTTTCTATCACCCAAGCTAGAGTACAGTGACACAATCATAACTTACTGTAACCTCAAACTCCTGGGCTCAAGCAGTCCTCTTGCTTCAGCCTCCTAAGTAGCTAGAAATTCAGACACATACCACCTCACCCAGCTAATTGTTTTTTTTTTTTTTTTTTTTTTTTTTAATATATTAGGAAGGGGCCAGTTTCCAAAAATATTGCCCCGGCTTTTCCACAAAACCAGGCCAAAAGTGATTTAACCCCCACACCCACCCAATTTTTTTTTTTTTTTTTTTTTTTTTTTTTAAGAGATTAGGAAGGGAGAAGTTTCCCACTATATTGCCCAGGCTGATCCAGAATTCCTGGCCTCAAGTGATTTTCCCACCTCAGCCTCCCAAAGTGCTGGGATTATAGGTTTGAGCAACAACAACTAGCCTTCTTTTTTATCTTCTCCTTTTTCTCCCTAATCATTTGAAAACGTGAAAAATGGGCCAGGTGTGGTGTCTCACACCTGTAATCCTGCACTCTGGGTGGCTCAGGCAGATGGATTGCCTGAGTTCAGGAGTTGAACCAGCCTGAGCTATAGCAAGACCACATCTCTAAAAATAGCTTGGCATTTTGACAGGAGCATGTAGTCCCAGCTACTCAGCAGGCTGAGACAAGAGGATCAGATCACTTAACCCCAAGAGTTTGAGATTGCTGTGAGCTATGATATCATTGTACTCTATAGAGGGCAACAAAGTGAGACTATGTCTAAAAAAAATGAATGTGAAAACTGTAAAACTGTTCTTAGCTCATGAGCTATACAACTATAGGCCATGGGTCAGATTTGGCCAGTGGAAAACAGTTTGCCAACTCCTAGTCTATAGCTTTCTTATGTTATTCTGGCTGCATTAAATAGCCAATGAAATATTAAATTTACCCATTCTTTGACAGAAATGTTTTTTGGAAACATAACTTAATATTGCAAAAAGGTGTTCAAGGGTATGGATCAAGTCCAAACTGTAGCCCCTTCAGAAACATTTATCATCAAGTGTGCCCCACAAAAGTTTCTGGAGCTATGGCGAGAGGGTATCTCTGTGTCTACCCTCCATGAGGACTAAGGCAGAAAGGAAGTCCTAAGGACACCTACCTCTGTACCTCCAAGCCGATCTGCAGAACCCTCCCTGTAAGTGTTTAGGTACCCATCCACCAGGGTGGTTAGGTCAGACATCATTTCATCCAGAAGTACCAAGCGAAGGGGGAGCAGATAGGTAGCTTCCAGGGCCAAAATTTTTAGCAAAGAGGGTGAAAGAGGTCGTGTGAACCACAGTTCTGGATTTTCCTAGAGACAAGACAATAATTTTCTCTGAATATTAAAGAAAAGAATGGTTCAAGTGTTCCTTAATTTAAAATACTGACATCTTCTATTATTACCTTCTGTTTTCATACTACTGATAGCTTTATGAATGCATACACACAACCCTACATTAACAGTGTGTATGGTCTCGGAGCCTGTGGCTCAAGCGGCCAAGGCACCAGCCACATACGCCAGAGCTGGCAGGTTCGAATCCAGCCCAGACCTGCCAAATAACAATGACAGCTACAATAAAAAAAAAATGGCTGGGTGTTGTGGCGGGTGCCTGTAATCCCAGCTACTTGGGAGGTGGAGGCAGGAGAATTGCTTGAGCCCAGGAGTTGGAGGTTGCTGTGAGCTGTGATGCCATGGCACTCTACCCAGGGTGACAGCTTGAGGCTCTGTCACAAAAAAACAAAAACAAAAAAACCCCAGTGTGTATGTAACAGAGAAAGAGAGGGGGAAAAGGAGAGGAAGGTCAGTCATTCAGAACTTCTCATTCAAAGCTGGGGGCAATAGACTTGATTACATGAACAAAAATGTAGTCAATATAGTCATGACCTAAGTTTGCATGCAAGGATGTAAGGAACTAGTATTTTTTTGTAGGAATAAATAAGATGATTTTGGTTCCACTGCCTTAACCCAAATTCCCACAAAAATTCCCCCGTGATCTCAACTTAGTAATTTATTTTAGGCGGCTCCCATAGCTCAGTGGGTAGGGCACCAGCCACATAAACCAAAGTAGGTGGGTTGAAACATGGCCTGAGCCAGCTAGAGCAACAGTAACAATTGCAACAAAAAAACAGCTGGGCATTGTGGTGGATGCCTATAGTCCCAGCTGTTTGGGAGGCTGAGGCAAGAGAATCCTTAAGCCCAAGAATTTGAAGTTGCTGTGAGCTGTGATGCCACTTCACTCTACTGAGGGTGACAGCTTGAGACTCTGTCTCAAAATAATAATAATTATAATAATAATTTTATTCCAGAGTACTTTTTTTTCTTTTTATCTTTCCTTTTCCTTTCTGCCCCCCCCCCTTTTTTTTTTTTCAGGTTATACTGATTGCATTTATTAGGTAAAGTCCCTCTTACAATCGTGTCTTGCGTCCAGAAGGTGTGGCACACACCAAAGCCCCACTCCCCTCCCTCCTTCCCTTTTTTTTTTTTTTTTTTTGAGACAGGGTCTCACTCTGTTGCCTGGGCTAAAGTGGTGTCACCATAGCGCATAGCAACTTGAAACTCCTGGGTTCAAGGGATCCTCCGGCTTCAGGTTCCCTGGTGGCTGGCATGCAACACCATATCCAGGTAATATTTCTATTTTTTTTTTGTAAAGACAGGATCTCATTATGTTGTTCCAGCTTGTCTTGAACTCCTGGCCTCTAGTGACCCTCCTGCGTTGGCCTCCCAAAGTGCTAGGATTGTAGGTGTGATTCATTTTGCTCTTCTTAAGTGACAACCAACAAATCTGGATCCTAGCTTTTATCCATTTGAGAGCACAAATTGTTCTCATTTGGCATAACTAAATTTGGGGCAATGTTCATATAATTATGTATGAATATGGCAGCTGTCATTATATAATAGGCTCAGAAAAGATCTGAAAAATTTAATGTCATATAGGACATCCTTTATTTTTTTGACACAGACTCTCAAGCTGTCACCCTGGATAGATGCTGTGCCATCACAGCTCGCAGCAACCTCAAACTCCTGGGCTCAAGTGATTCTCCTGCCTCCACCTCCCAAGTAGCTGGGACTACAGGCGCCTGCCACACACCCAGCTATTTTTTGGTTGCAGCCGTCACTGTTGTTTGGCGGGCCAGGGCTGGATTCGAACCCGCCAGCTCAGGTGTACTTGGCTGGCGTCTTAGCCGCTTGAGCCACAGTTGCCGAGCCTAGGGCATCCTTTAATACTCACCTGAATTAGTTTTTGTCTCTCTTCTAGAAAGGAGAGATATTTAGGAGCTACTTTAAGGTGTCTGACTAAACTCTCTTGCAACGTACTGATGCAGTTCGGAAGAAAGCCCCCTGTTTCCATAGAAAATTGAAGGACATCTGCTACCTGTAGTATAAAAGAAGACAAATGGATCACAGTAGATGTATACAGAAATCTATCTCATGGCACACATATATTTAGAGAAAAGTCTTTGTACATCATTTTCCCAAGGACCTACATGATAAACAATGCCAGCAGGAAATTTAAAGTTGTTCAGTCAACTTATTCTGAAAAATTTAAAAAGAAAAAAGATAACTAGACTTTATTTATTTATTTAGTTATTTATTTATTTATTTAGACAGAGTCTTACTTTGTCACTCTTGGTAGAGTACCATGGCATAGCTCACAGTAACCTCAAACTCATGGGCTCAAGCAATTTTCTAGCTTCAGCCTCCATAGTAGCTGGGACTACAGGTGCCTGCCACACCACCCGGATATTTTTTGTTATTGTTTAGCAGACCCAAGCGGGGTTCTAACCCACCAGTCCTGGAGCATATGGCCAGTGCCCTAACCACTGAGCTATGGGTGCCCAGCAGATAACTCAACTTTAGTATGTCCTTGTCTACTTTCTTTTCTACTTGTTTTATTTGCTTGTTTAAATGACTATTTATTGGCTGGGCTCAGTGGCTCATGCCTGTAATCCTAGCACTCTAGGAGGCCGAAGTGGGTGGATTGCTTGAGCTCACGAGTTTAAGACCAGCCTGAGCAAGAGCGAAACCCCATCTCTACTAAAAATAGAAAAACTTGAGGCATGAGGATCGCTTGAGCCAGAAAGTTGGAGGTTGCTGTGAGGTATGATGATGCCATGGCACTCTACCCAGGGCAACAGCTTGAGACTCTATCTCAAAAAGAATAAATAAATAGGCAGCGCCCATAGCTCAGTGGGTAGGGCGCCAGCCACGTACACTGAGGCTGTTGGGTTCGAAGCCCGTCCAGGCCAGCTAAAATCAACAATGGCAACTTCAACCAAAAAGTTGGGTGGTGCCTGTGGAGCCGGCCCCATATACTGAGGGTGGCAGGTTTGAACCCCACCCCGGCCACACTGCAACAAAAAAAATGGCTGGGCATTGTGGTGAGCTCCTGTAGTCCCAGCTACTTGGGGAGCTGAGGCAAGAGAATCACCCAAAGCCCAGGAGTTGGAGGTTGCTGTGAGCTGTGATGCCACAGCACTCTACCAAGGGCAATAAAGTGAGACTCTGTCTCTACAAAACAAACAAACAAAATAGCCGGGTGTTGTGGTGGGTGCCTAAAGTCCTAGCTACTTGGAAGGCTGAGGCAAGAGAATTGCTTGAATGCAAGAGTTAAGAGGTTGCTGTGAGTTGTGATGCCACAGCACTCTACTGAGGGCAAAATAGTGAGACTGTCTCAAAAGAAAAATAAATAAAAGAAAAATAATAAATGATTATTTATTATTCTTTGGTGCTTTTGGCTAATAGGGAAGGAAAATAAAATTCAAGCATTATTTTTAATACTTGTTAGCAATTCTGATAAAATTTTGGTAAAGCAAGCTAGAAAAATTAAGAATTGCATGGCTGGATGCAGTGGTTCACACCTGTAATCCCAGCACTCTGAGAGGCTGTGTCGGGTGGATTACTTGAGCTCAGGAGATGGAGACCAGCATGAGCAAAAGCAAGACCCTGTTTCTACTAAAAAAAGAAAAAACTGGGCGGTGCCTGTGGCTCAAAGGAGTAGGGCTTCAGCCCCATATACTGGAGGTGGTGTGTTCAAACCCAGCCCCAGCCAAAAACTGCAAAAATAAATAAGTACATAAATAAAATTAAAAAAAGAAAAAACTAGCCAGGTATTGTGGCAGGTGCCTATAATCCCAGCTATTCTGGAGGTTGAGGTAAGAGGATCACTTTAGGCCAATGGTTTGAGTTATAACACCATGACACTCTACCTAGGGCGATAAGAGTGAGACAATGTCTCAAAAAAAAAGAGAGAAAAAAGAATTGCAGGAATTATTAATTTGTGTGTGGTAGGCTAAATAGTGGCCCCCAAAGATATCCTAATCCCTGGGACCTATGAATGTCATCTTGTATGGCAAAAGGTATTCTATAGCTGTGACTAAGTTAAGGATCTTGAGATAAGTTGATTATCCTGACTTATCTAGGTAGGCTCTAAATATAACCACAAGTGTTCTTTTAAGAGGGAGGCAGAAAAAAGATTTTACTATAGTCAGAAGAGAAAGTGACATGATGATAGAAGCAGAAATGAGAGTGATGCACTTTGAAAATGCAGGAAGAGACCACAAACAAAGGAATATGAGTGACTAGTCGAAAAAACCAAGGAAATGATCTCTTTCTTCAAAGCATTCAGAAGACACCAAGTCTGCTGACCCCTTGACTCTAGCCCAGTGAAAGTGGTTTGAGACTTGTGACCTCCAGAACAGTAAGTTTTAGTGGTGAATAGTTACAACACTAATAGGATGCTCATGTGCTACATTAAAGAAAAACAAATTAGTGAAATTCTGATTTCTTGTTTTTTAGACTATGGAAATCTGAAAAGATAAACATGGAAAAGATGTGCAAAGTCCTACACAATACATGTAAGATCTATTCAGGAAGTCTATTGGGCTCAAGGGAAAAGTAAGCATAGACGCAATCTCTATATGGCAAATGATCCTGAAAGAAGGCACAAAGGAACATGTAAACAAGAGAAAGGTCACAAAGGCTATTAGGAATAGATAAAGAGCAAAAGAGAACCATACATTATAACACAACATTGAACTTTAGGAACTGCTGCTCAAAAATAACTGTCTAATTTGTTTACTTAATTCCTTCTAAAGACCCTAGACTGTATATTCAAGATATCCCTTTCTCCAGGTGTGATGGCTCACGCCTATAATCCTAGCATTTTCAGAGGCCAAGGCAGGTGGATTGCTTAAGCTCAGGAGTTCAACACCAGCCTGAGCAAGAGTAAGACCCTGTCTCTACTAAAAATAGAAAAACTAGCTGGGCATTGTGGCAGCCACCTGTAGTCCCAGGTATTCAGAGGCTGAGGCAAGACGATCACTTGAGTCCAAGGGTTTGAGGTTGCTGTTGAGCTATGATGCCATGCTACTCAAATATCCCTTCCATTGGTATAAAGCTAAAAGGACCTAAAAAACATAAGGAGAACTAGTGGTTTTATTGGTCTCATAGCCAAATAGGAAATCCAGATCAGCTACAAGAGTCTAGCAATTTCTCATTTCTCTAAGGTACCTCAGATGAGAGATAAATCACAACTCTTCAGGTTTTTTTGGGCCAGAGTAGGGTTTTCGGGGGTACACATCCAGGACCACCTGTACCCTTGAGCTAGATTCTAACTTGCCTTAATTCAGTTATATATGGTAAATGCAGAGACATGATTATTTGTCTTAACACTAAATCTCCCATGTCAGACTTCTGAATGACCCTCAAATTGCTCAAGTTTCCAAAAGCTGTGAAGTATAGATCTTGGTTCTTATTTGATAAATTCTGGAGTAGAATGAGGAAAACATTCCTAAATAATTTTAAGTAACTTTGCTTTTACAGTACATCAATGTTCTTACATATTGTAAAAATATCTTACAGAGAAAGTGGGCAGGAATGGGGCACCTAAAAAAAGACTTTCAATCACTCATCAGATAAGGATTATATTCTACAGGAGCTATGTATACTGTTTAAATCCAGTGTCTTGATTCATGTACCTGTGTGTCGAAGACATTATTCAGCAAAATTCCGTATTGATGAGAGAGGCAATCAGAAAGCCAACGACAATCATGAATAACCTAAGGAATCAGAAGGAGTCAGAGTAATTAGAACCTGGCTGATAATCTTACTAGGGAGGAATCATCTTACACACTTACCTTCAAAATTCTCTTGTCTTCTAATATCATCTGAAGTCCATTGTTGAAAGCACGACTTCCCAGAAGGAAAATGTCAAATAAGTAAACTCGGCTATTTGTGGCCACCTACAATAGACATCCAGACATATATACCACATGATAAGGAAGAACTGGGGTGAAGGATCTGGGAATCACAAATAAAAGAACATGCAATAAAATATTTAGCATCTGGCCAGGCAAGGTGGCTCAAAAAAAAAAATATTTAGCATCTTCACTTTTAAGTAAACAATAGGGCCAGGGGTGGCGAACACGCGGCTAGAGCCGCATGCGGCTCCTGGCCAAAATGAATTTCGGCTCTTTGCCTCTTATCATTATTTTGTATACTGTGGCTCTTTGCCAAGTTTGGATTTTGTTATGCTGCTTCTGAGGAGG